>CM077665.1:301842132-302129385 GCA_039707655.1 Elymus sibiricus | reverse complement strand
GAAGAAGAAGAAGAAGAAGAAGAAGAAGAAGAAGAAGAAGGAGAAGAAGGAGAAGAAGGAGAAGATGAAGAAGAAAGAAGAAGAAGAAGAAGGAGAAGAAGAAGAAGGAGAAGAAGAAGAAGGAGAAGAAGAAGAAGGAGGAGAAGAAGGAGAAGAAGAAGGAGAAGAAGGAAGGAGAAGAAGAAGAAGAAGAAGAAGGAAGGAGAAGAAGAAGAAGAAGAAGAAGAAGAAGAGGAAGAAGAAGAAGAAGAAGAAGAAGAAGAAGAAGCAGAAGAAGAAGGAAGGACGGCAAAGATCATGCAGATGGCATATAGCCCGTCGGTTGGACCTAGCCAGGTCCACGGTCCAGTGGGTCCCAGGTGGGTCCTTTGTCGTCTGCATGTGGGCTCTTTGTCGTCTGCCAGCAGACGGCAAAGAATGAACTGATGGCAAATAGTATCTTTGCCATCAGTTCACTCTTTGCCGTCTATTTTTTGGAAACATACGGCAAAGACCTTCTTTGTCGTCAGCTGACAGACGACAAAGAACTGACTGACGGCAAATTCTCTGATTCCAGTAGTGACTGCTATGAAAACTATGCTTCCAATGCTTATGTTAAAGAATATATTGAGGCTCCTCCGCTGTCCAACAAGAGACTAATATTTTGCAGGAATCTATGGAAGAGGAAGTTGCTGAAATTGTGAGCTCATTAGATGAAAAAGATGAGGAGAGCGAAGAACAAAAGGAGGAAGAGCGGATTAGCTACCCGTTCCCACCTTCTAATGAGAGTAACTCTTCAACTCATACATTATTTAATTTCCCTTCGTGCTTACCGAAGGATGAATTCTATGATAATTGCTATGATCCCGTGGATTCTTTTGAAATATCCCTTTTTGATGAACTTGATGCTTGCTATGCCTGTGGCCAAGATGCAAATATGAATTATGCTTATGGAGATGAACTTTCTATAGTTCCTTATGTTAAGAATGAAATTGTTGCTATTGCACCCACACATGATAGTACTATTATCTTTTTGAATTCTCTCAACTACAATATATCAGAGAAGTTTGCTCTTATTAAGGATTATATTCATGGGTTGCGTTTTGCTACTACACATGATGATTTTGATGAATATAATATGCATGTGCTTGCTGCTCCTACTTGCAATTATTATGAGAGAGGAACTACATCTCCACCTCTTTATGTTTCCAATACGATAAAATTACAAGAAACTGTTTATACTATGCATTGGCCATTACTTGATGTGCATGAATTGTTCTTTTATGACATGCCGATGCATAGGAAGAGAGTTAGACTTCATCATTGCATGATATATGTTGCTTTGTGCTCACTACTAAATTACAAATCATTGTTAATTAAAATTGGCTTTGATATACCTTGGGATCCGGGTGGATCCATTACTTGAGCACTTTATGCCTAGCTTAATGGCTTTAAAGAAAGCGCTGCCAGGGAGACAACCCGGAAGTTTTAGAGAGTCATTTTATTCTGTTGAGTGCTTTTATAAAGTTTAAAAACAAAAAATATAGAGAGGAACCGAAAACTTCACAAAAATAAAAGTGAAAGTGAGAGAGACGAACATCATGAAAGTGGGGGGATTCCTTGAACTTTGTTCATGCCCATGGAAACTTTGTGAATCTTGAATCACAGAAACTTTTCAACAAAAATAATTATCCCCTTGTACAATTCCATTGTATTATAAAAATAATGTGCCAAGATGTGACGCCCCCATTTTGACCGTACGCTAATCATACACGCAAATGCGTACGACCAAGATGAGGGACTCACTGATCGATATCACAACACAACACTAGACACAAATTAAAGTCATATAGCTTCATATTACAAGCCAGGGGCCTCGAGGGCTCGAATACATAAGCTCGACATAAACACGAGTCAGCGGAAGCAAATAATATCTGAGTACAGACATAAGTTAAACAAGTTTTGCTTAAGAAGGCTAGCACAAACATAAGCAACAGATCGGAAGAGGCGAGGCCTCCTGCCTGGGAGCCAACCTAACTACTCCTGAGCGTCGGCACTCTCCACGAAGTAGTATGCTCCAGCGGTGGTGTAGTAGTCGTCTCTGGTGTACTCCATCTCCTGGGCTCCATCGTCTGAACGCGGCAATTGTATCGAGGGGGGAAGAGAAAGTAAAGCAGCGGTGAGTACTCATCCAAAGTACTCGCAAGACTTACATCAGAACTATACTAAAATATGCATCAGTATCAAAGGAATGGGGTTATATCTGGACTGACTGCAGAAAAGCAAGAATGAGGGGGAAAGCCTAGTCCTATCGAAGACTAGCATCTTCAACATCCTGCAGCATTAGAAGAGTGTAGATTGGTAACTCATATGTAACAATATTATTGTAGCAATTTTATTAAGTAACCATGCCCGGAGATTCTTTCTCGACTCCCTGCGAGAAAGCAATCTTGGAGCCAACATTCATTTCAATTTTAAGTCACAATTATAGTTGTAATAGATTGAGGTACAACTCCAAGTCATCCTGTTACCGTGGACACGGCTATTCGAATAGTTGAATTCATCCCTGCAGGGGTGCACCACATTTTCCAACATGCTTGAAACCTTGGGCCGGACACACTTTCCTGGGTCATGCCCGGCCTTGGGACATCAACACGTCGTCGCCCTACCTAGGCTCAACAGAGAGGCCAGCCCGCCGGTGTAATCCTAAGTGCGCAGGGGTCATGGGCCCACTCACCCTTTGCACTCCTGCACGATGCGTGGGCGGCCGAGGTCAGTCCTAGCACCTCTAATACAAGATCAATGATGTCGCGGACCACTCGGGCGCGCGCCGCTCCATTGCTGACGTCCGAAGAGCTTCGGCTAATACAACGACGCTGAGTACCCATAACTTCTCCCACGTGAAGATTAGTGCGAAAAAGGTCAAACGGCCAACTCACATCAAATACCCAAACCCATTAGCAATTTATTAATTGCGGTGATGAGCGCGACCCACGTTGTGTGGTCCCATCGCCCCGTCTCGAGGTCTTGTGGCAAGGGCCTCACCTGCCCAGCCACGCCTCGTCGTCATTAATCCGTGGGTACCCTTCAGGGCCGACCCATCACCAACATCTTTCTGTAACCAAGTCATAGTAACCGTGTGTATAAAACATCAAGGCGAAACCTGAGGAATCACCCTCAATGGTTCCCGCTCGATGTAACCGTCAAGGTGGACTTAGAGGAATCACCCTCGGGGGTCCCACACTTGAGGGGGTTGTACGACAGAGACGATATCGAGAGTGGCGGAGAGGTATCACCCTCTGTTTACCACGACCGACTAGCTACACTATAGATCTAACATCATGTGTACTTCACGAGGTGTCACCCTCGGTACTCGATAGTAGTTCTGCAGAGTCGTACAACTAAGGGGTGTGCGGTGATGTCACGGGCCTGACTCGTCGATCATGATGATTGAGTAACTGATATTTAAAGCGGGGCAACTGGGACTAAGGGGTCACAGGGGATTCACTGATCAACCTATACTAAGCGGTTGATATAACAGTAGGTACAACAGCAGTTTATCAAAAGTAGGCTATGCATCAGAATAGGAGCTATATACAACAGTAGCAAAATCTAATGCAAGCATGAGAAAGAAAGAAGGGGCGATATCGGAATGCTCAAGGGGGTTTGCTTGCCTTGCTGCAAAGGCCTGATCGTCAGTGGCGTAGTCGTACCCGGCAGCAGCGTCAATCTCGGTGTCTACCGTTAAAAAGAGGGGGAAGAAACAATAAATATAAAGCAGACAGATGCAACATGATGCATGACATGGCAATATGCAGAGCTAGGCATGAGCTAACGCAGTACTAAACATCACAGACGGAGCGGAATAATATCTGATGATATTTCCCGGGTCTCAGGCTACTACCGGACAGATGAAAATGATGGAAAAGATCCATGTTCGCTATGATAGGAGCACGTGACAGACGAACGGACTGCGTATTCGGATTCGTGGGATTTTTCTGATCAACTTTCGTGTATAAAATATTTTCATTTGACTTACATTTATTTTATATTAATTTTAAAAGTTTTATTAATATTCTGAAATTAAACAGATTTAATTTAATTCAATAATCATTTATGACATCAGCATGATGTCATGCTGACATCAGCAGTCAACAGTGGGGTTGAGTGGTCAAATCTGACCAGTGGGCCCCACTGTCATTGACACAGAGCTAATCTAAGTTTAATTAACATTAACCAGATTAATTATTAGGGGGGACCCACATGTCATACCCTATTTATTTAAACTAATTAATTAACTAAACACATTATTAGTTTAGGGTGTGGACCCCACCTGTCATGGTCTCTAACTAATTAACAGAATTAATTAGTCTGATTAGATTTAAGTTAATTAAGTTAACTAATTAATTCATTAATTAATTAACTAATTAATAATTTAACATTTACTTATTTTTAAACATTTTTTTAAACGTCTAGGGGGTGGGTCGCCTCTATCATAGGGAGTGGGGGTGGGGTTAGTGGGTGGTTAACCCCACTAACCAAATCGGTGGGGAGGAACGACCGGGGCAGAGCATGGCCGGGGCAACCGGCGGGGCCAACGCCGGCGGCGAACAGCGCAGTGGGGGCCGGTGGGAGAGCGGCCTCGCGCGGGGCGTGCTGTGGCCGCCGCGGCGGGCGCGAGCGGTGCGTTGGTGGCGGGCGCGTGGGCGCAGGCTAGCCGCGGCGAGCGGGCGCGCGGTGCGCGGCCGCGGGAGCGGGGGAGTGCGGTGTCGTTTCGAGGGGGCGAGCGGGGCTGCGGCGGCCGGGGGGAACGAACACGGCGTGGGGAAAAGGGAGGAGGAGGGGCCTCACAACGGCCGTGTAGGGGGGCGGCAGCTAGCTCGGGGAGGGTCGGCAAGGCGGCGCGGCATCGGTGTGCGGCAGCGCGGGGAGGGTCGGCGAGGGGCGGCATCGGGGGCGGACCGGCGTCCGGCTCCCCGATCCCGATCCAATCGGGGAGAGGGAGAAAACATGGGGGGAGGTGGCTGCGAGTGGGGTTCGGGGGAATTAGGGTTCGAGCACCGGGGGATATAGGCCAGCGGGGTAGGCCGGTTGGCCTAGTTGGACCGGCCCAGTGGGGCAGGCTTTTAGCCCTTTTTTGTTTTTTAAGATTTCTGTTTGTTTTACCCTTTTTACTTTTCTGTTTTTATTTAATTTAGTAACAATCTAGCTATTGTAAAATATGGTATTGGGTCCAATAATCCAACAACATTATTATACAATGCCACAATTTATTTGGGGGCCGTTTGAAAAGTTTTGAAATAGCAAGATTTAAAAAGGGCATTAATAAAAGAATTGACCTCCGTTTTATTTATTTTTGAGGCACTTAAACACATGATAAAATGTTGGTTCCATTTTTATAAAAGCTTAGGGAATATTTTCAACTCATGAATGATTTTTAATTACTGGTTTGCAAGACTTTTAAATCCACCTTTGAAATGAATTTGAATTGCAAAGAAATTTGAATTAGGGTTTGATTCCAACAGTGATCATACTTGGATTAGAAAATGGATTAGCTTAATCCTCATGTTACTGTAGCTTGATTACAAGAATTACTGTAGCACTTAAACAAGGGTGTCACACAAGATTTGCCTTTAGGATGATTAGATTGCTTGTTGGTATGTGCGGTGTAAAAACAGATACTTTGGCTGTAGTGCGTTAATTTACATTTTTTACTGAAACGTCAAAAGTTTCTGAATTTTTTACACAGTATTTATACAAAAAAATTATTTCATCCTAATTTTTCAGAATTTTTGGAGTTACAGAAGTATGGTCAAAGTTCAGATTACTACAGACTGTCCTGTTTAAGACAGATTCTGTTTTTGATGCATTGTTTTGCTTGTTTTGATGAAACTATTGATTTTATCGGTGGTATAAGCCATGGAGAAGTTATAATACAGCGGGGATAATGCAAATATAAAATATGAATGGGTTTGCAACAGTACTTAAAGTAGTAATTTGCTTTATTATTCTAACGGATCTCACCAGATTTCTGTTAAGTTTTGTGTGGAGGAAGTGTTCAAAGCTCGAGGAGGTCTCGATATGAGGAGAAGGAGGAGAGGCAAGAGTTCAAGCTTGGGGATGCCCAAGGCACCTCAAGTAAATATCCAAGGAGACTCAAGCGTCTAAGCTTGGGGATGCCCCGGAAGGCATCCCATCTTTCTTCAACAAGTATCGGTATGTTTTCGTTTTCGTTTCGTTCATGTGATATGTGTAAATCTTGGAGCTGCTTTTGTGTTTAGTTTTCACTTTTATTTTATGCACCATGCTGGTATGAGATAGTACATGGTTGATTTATAGAATGCTCATTGCACTTCACTTATATCTTTTGAGTGTGGCTTTATAGAATGCTTCATGTGCTTCACTTATATCATTTGAAGTTTGGATTGCATGTTTCTCTTCACATAGAAAACCGTTATTTGAAGAAATACTCTCATGCTTCACTTAGATTAATTTGAGATTTAGTAAATTTTGAAGAAATTCTCTGATGCTTCACTTATATTGTTTTGAGAGATGAAATTCTTATGCTCATGTTCTTCACTTAAATTTATTTGAGCTTGTCAAAAGCAATGGCAATATATGAAACTAGTCCCAAAGTGATAGATATTCAAGAGGGATATAATAAAAACTTTCATGAAGATCATTGGACAAATTAAACTTGATTCATTGTAATAGTTTTGAGACATGATGATAGTAATATGTGAGTCATGTTGGTGAGTAATTATGCTTTAGTAAGAATATTGGTGTTAAGGTTTGTGATTCCCTATGCAAGCACGAAAGTCAATAGTTATGCAATGAAATTACATCCTACTTGTGGTGCATTATTCGGTGTTAGTTATGCTTAATGCCCGTTTATGTGAATTTTCGTTTCTTGGTTGGTTGCTTCTCAATCTATTTGCTAGCCTCCACTTGTACTAAGTAGAAATACTACTTGTGCATCCAAAATCCTTAAACCCAGTTTTGCCATATGAGTCCACCATACCTACCTATATGCGGTATTTCCATGCCGTTCCAAGAAAATTTGCATGTGCCATCTCTAATTTTCAAAATGAATTTCCTTTTTGTGTGCTCGTACCGCTCATGAAGCGGCAGGGGGTGGCCAATATTTTTCCATGCTAGATGTGTTATTCTCAAGATGAGTGTTTATTCACTTGTCATTGCACAAGAGTACAACGGTAATAGGGATGCCGAGTCCCGAAATGAAAAAGAAATTTACTTTATGTTGTGAAATAATAAATTCCTTGGAAAGTGTTGGTATGGAAGGCAACCGTGGATACGGCTAGCCATGGATTGTGAAAGAATGGTGGAAAAAGGAATAAACTTTATTTTATGTTTGGGAACCGCCTATGATATATCTAGCATGGAAAGTATTGAGAACTCACTCGTTTTCGTTGACAGGAAAATCATGCCTCTCAAAAAAATTAACTCTCAATTTAAGCTTTGAGCTCTGGCACCTCTACAAATCCCTACTTCCCTCTGCGAAGGGCCTATCTATTTACTTTATGCAATTTTTACTTTTATTTGAGTCTCCATCTTCTCTTATAGAGCACCAACTAGGGGGCACTATGATCATACTTGTGCATTGGGTGTAGCTAATATTCGAGTGTGTTTCATGAATGGATCAATGATTAAGCATGATGGGCTAGGGATAACTTTCTTTAGTGTTGATATTTTGAAAGACATGGTTGCTTGTTGGTATGCTTGAGTATTAAAGTCTTCATGTCAAAACTAGACTATTGCTTTGAACCATCTAAAAGTCCAAATGTCCATGCTACAAAAGAAAAGAATATGTGATGAACATGTTAGGCAGCATTCCACATCAAAAATTCTGTTTTTTATCATTTACCTACTCGAGGACGAGCATGAATTATACTTGGGGATGCTGATACGTCTCCAACGTATCTATAATTTTTGATTGTTCCATGCTGTTATATTATCATTCTTGGATGTTTTATTATCATTTTATTGCAACTTTATATCATTTTTGGGACTAAACTATTGACATAGTGCCCAGTGCCAGTTGTTGTTTGTTGCATGTTTTTTGTTTTGTAGAATATCCATATCAAACGAAGTCCAAACACGATAAAAAATTACGGATAATTATTTTGGAATATTTGTGATTTTTGGGAGGTGGAATCAACGCGAAAGGAGGCCCACATCCACCACGAGACACCAGGGCGCGCCGTAGGGCCCATGCGCGTGGTGGTGTATCGTGGCCTCCTCGTAAGTCGGTTGGAGCTCTACTTCGGGCGCAAGGAAGCTTATATCCGGAAAAAAATCATGTTAAAATCTCAGCGCAATCGGAGTTACAGATCTCCGGGAATATAAGAAACGGTTTTCGGCTAGAAAATAGGAACGCGAAATAGAAGAGAACAGAGAGGGAGATCCAATCTCAGAGGGGCTCCTGCCCCTCCGCCGCCATGGAGGCCATGGACCAGAGGGTTAACTCTCCTCCCATCTAGGGGGAGGCCAAGGAAGAAGAAGAAGGAGGGGGCTCTCTCCCCCTCTCTCCCGGTGGCGTCGAAACACCGCCGAGGCAATCATCATGACGGCGATCTACACCAACAACTTCGCCACCGTCAACACCAACTCTCTCCCCCTCTATGCAGCGGTGTAACACCTCTCTTCCCCGCTGTAATCTCTACTTAAACATGGTGCTCAACTCCATATATTATTTCCCAATGATATGTGGCTATCCTATGATGTTTGAGTAGATCCGTTTTGTCCTATGGGCTAATTGATGATCGTGGTTGGTATGAGTTGTATGTTTTATTTTTGTGTTGTCCTATGGTGCCCTCCGTGTCGTGCAAACGTGAGGGATCCCTGCTGTAGGGTGTTGCAATATGTTCATGATTTGCTTATGCTGGGTGGCGTGAGTGACAGAAGCACAGACCCGAGTAGGTGGGTTGTTGCGTATGGGAGTAAAGAGGACTTGATACTTAATGCTATGGTTGGGTTTTACCTTAATGATCTTTGGTAGTTGTGTATGCTTGCTAGAGTTCCAATCATAAGTGCATATGATCTAAGTACAGAAAGTATGTTAGCTCATGCATCTCCCTCATATAAAATTGCAATAATGATTACCGGTCTAGTTATCAATTGCCTAGGGACAAATAACCTTCTTGTTTGACAAAAGCTTTCTACTAAACAACTAACTTTTATTATCTTGCAATTTACTCATAGTTTTATTCCCGCAAAGTACTTCTAGTTTTATTCGTGCAAACTATCTTATCACCTACAAAATAGTTCCATACTTTTTCTAGGTAAAGCAAACGTTAAAGTGTGCGTAGAGTTTTATCGGTGGTCGATAGAACTTGAGGGAATATTTGTTCTACCTTTAGCTCCTCGTTGGGTTCGACACTCTTATTTATCGAAAAAGGCTACAAACGATCCCCTACACTTGTGGGTTATCAGGCAAAAGAATTGAAGAAGATGCAGATGGGAATCAGATGTTGGTACACACATCAGATGCTTTTGCGTGGAAGCACTTTGATGCATTACATGAGGATAAAGCGGCAGATCCAAGGCATCCTCGAGTCTGTGTCGCCATGGATGGGTTCAATCCGTTTGGTATGACGGCAACCCAATACAGTTGTTGGCCTGTATTTGTCATTCCACTCAATCTCCCCCCCCCCCAGACAGATTATGCAAAGAAAGAACATTTTCCTGACGTTGATAATTCCAAGGCCCAATTATGCGGGGAAGAATATGAATGTCTACATGCAGCCGCTTAAGGATGAATTGCAAGAAGCTTGGGATAATGGGTTCAAGACATACGACGCTGCTAGAAAACAAAACTTCACAATGCATGTCTGGTACATGTACTTGATGCATGACTTGCCGGCGTTTGCGCTATTCGCTGGCTAGGGTACGCATGGAAGGTTCCCATGCCCCACATGCAAGGCAGCTCTTCAGTTTCATTGGCTACATGCGGGCCACAAGTTTTCTTGCTTCGACTTGCATAGACAGTTCCTGGATCCTCGCCATAAGTTCAGAAAAGACAAGAAGAACTTCATCAAAGGTAAAGTTGTCAAAAACTCTGCACCACCTGCGTTGACAGGCCAACAGATCCTGGACTAGTTAAACGCTCTCGAGCCTGATCCAGAGCGTCCAGGGTATTTCAAGGGGTATATTTCGGAACACGCCTGGACTCACAAGACATGCTTGTGGGATCTGCCTTACTTCAAAGACCTCCTTCTTCCACACAACATCGATGTGATGCACACTGAAAAGAATATCGAAGAGGCCCTTTTTGGTACATTGTTCGGCATAGAGGGGAAGTCAAAGGATAATCCTAAGGCTAGAGTCGAACAGCAGACTCTATGTGATAGACCGTTACAAAACATGCGACAACCGAAAGGAAAGCAGAACTGGACGAAGCCAAAGGCCTGGTTCAATCTTACAAGGGGAGCTATGAGGGAAATTATCTTGTGGGTGAAAATGCACTTGATGTTCCCTGATGGGTATGCAGCGAATCTAAAGAGGGGAGCGAGTCTTGAGAAATTGAAAATATTTGGTCTCAAGAGTCATGATTGGCACATATGGCTTGAACGGGTAATGCTGGTGATGTTGCGTGGCTTTATCCCTAAGGATGAATGGCTAGTACTGGAAGAGCTGAGCTATTTCTTCCGTGTTCTTTGTGCGAAAGAAATATCGCCTGGCGTGCTAGATGACAAGGAAAAGTTTGCGCGGGAGTTGCTCTGCAAGTTAGAGAAGATCTTTCCACTGGGATTCTTTAATCCAATGAAGCATTTGATTTTACATCTCCCTACTGAGGCAAGATTGGGGAGGGGGCGTGCAAAATCGCTGGTGCTATGCAACTAAGAGGATGCAGAAGACGCTTCGAGCAAAATGTAAAAATAAACATAGAATTGAAGCATCGATGGCCGATGCATTCATTACTGAGGAGGCGGCAAACTTCATGACAACACACTACGAAGTCAAAAATCAACATTTGCATAATCCGAAGCCTCGGTACAATGCTGGCGACCCTAAAAAAGGTCGATCCAACCTCAGCCTATTCAAAGGGAGGCTCGCACCAGCCGGTGCTTCGAAACCAATAGCGTTGGATGTTGAAGAATGGCGGACCATTTCGTTGTATATCTTCAACAACCTAACGGAAGTGCGGCCGTACATCGAGTAAGTTCTTGGTACATTGTTTCGCAACTTCTAATTCCTTTGAACTGCTCTTATTCCCGGATATTTGATACAGTCGATACATCACCAAATTCTCGGATGGAGTGGTGATCCAAAAGGATTCCATCGAAGAGTATGAGCTTTTGGCAAAGCATGGAGGCGGCTATCCCGGTTTCATCTCTTGGTTCAAACAAACGGTAATTACCATTAATATACCATTTCATTTTTGGTATAATTTGCGGCTAATGCGACAATCCTTTCGTATTAAACTTGTAGGCTAATTCAGAGTCTATGGACGCCGAATTGAGACAAGTCGCTAATGGTTTTGACTATAAGGTTCGTTCATTTGAGAAATACGACATCAATGGGTATCGCTTTCGTACCTTTGGCAAAGAGCTATCTATGCCCGACCGAAAATCTACAAATTCTAGTGTCTCTGCTATCGGTGAAGGAGGTACCGAGTATTATGGAAGAGTTGAAGCAATTTATGAACTTCTATTCTATGGTGAAAACCCACCGAACGTCGTAGTCTTCAAATGTTATTGGTTCCAGCCGAAGGAGACTAGAAGAACTCATGAACATATAGGGCTAGTCGAAATCAAACAAAGCACCCATTTAGATGTTCTCGATGTCTATATTACGGCTCAACAGGCGACCCAAGTTTTCTATCTACCGTGGGCCTGCCAAACTAATACAAATCTGAATGGTTGGGACGTTGTTTATGAAGTGCCGCCACGTAACAGACCACCTTCCCCCAATGAAGAGGATTATGAAGCTCACATTAACCCAGACACATATGAAGGATAATTCTTCCAAGAAACACGTCTTTCCAAAAAAAGTTTCAAGAACCGCTCTACTTCTTCTACCCAGAACATGGAAGTAGACAGCGACGGTGAATCCGACTTCACCCCTGGGCCAGAACAAGAAGAGCCATAAGAAGAAGATGTTACTGTTGTGGATGACCTGTCAATGCTTGACCGATTACAGAAAGGCCTTCCACATGTTGATGCCACTGAACCCGATGAGCACGTCATTAATGATGACACGCGTGATAGTGATGATGATGATGCATTTATTGACGATCCAGACGATTATTAGTTTGTATGCATCCCAACTTAAATTATATACACATTATTATTCATGTCAGATATTCAATTTTTTTATGTTGTACTAATTTCGTTTACTTTTTGTCATGGCAGGTGTTGAAAGATGGTGGGCGCGGGTCCAGAGCGCTCCGCGGGTTCTTCTTCATCGGCGGCCCGTGGGAGGGCTACTTTCATTCCACTCCTATCTCTTCGGAGAGCATTGATAGACAGTATGGGGACACTGGTGGGCGCTTCTTCATCGGCGATGTTGCCCACCGGGAGAGGAGGTCGGGGAGGGAAGAAGAGAGGTACAGGACGCGGCCGCGGGAGAGGTAGGCGGACTGCTACGCCTTCCTCGCCGCCACCCCCAACTCATTCACCTGAGCACAGGACTGCTAGGGTGGATCCGTTTGAGGTGGAGGCTACAGGGACTCCAGACCATGAGCCTTGGGTCGACGGGCCTTCGGCCCACGAGACTCCAGTCCCAGAGGCTTCGACCCACGAGACTCCGGCCCACGAGACTCCGAACCATGATAAGGATCGGGCTACGTCCCAGGAGACGTCCGGATGGGGTACCTAGCCGGAACCGCCTGAGGGGCCGAGTGGCCATGCTGATGGTGGCGGGGATGAGTTTACTAATAGTGAGGGCGAGGTGGTTGAGGGGGTCACCGTGTACCAGCATGGTAGTACACGGCTCCCGCCCTTGCCGGTGAACCGCGAGCAGAGGCCGGTGATTAGGCCTGATGGGGAGAAGTAAGTGCATTTACTCTTTTTGTACCTTTTGCCTTCACATTTCTTCAAATATCTAATGTGTTGGCCTTGTCATACTACAGGGGTTGGGATCACGCCAAGGGAGTCTGTAGGCCCAACACCGTCCTTAGTGTGCTTTGCCGGCTAAATTTCCCGGGGTTTGTCACATTGCCCGATGAGGGTCAGCTTCCACAGCTAGGATTGAGCTGGGAGCACTACAAGGCTGCCCAGGCCCCACCGGAGGAGATGATCGACGGTGTCTTGTGCCTCACGAGGGCCGAGATGGTGATCACAAGCTTTTGGGTAATTTCTCCTTTACACAATTAAAAATTAACAATAGCTAATTATTGTACTAATCAGTGTTGTGTCATTTCATTGCAGACCTTCTACAGGTGTGAGGAGGGATACGAGGAGGAGGCGGCAAAGGTTATCGATACTGAGTGCAAGTGCCTATTACAGAACTAACGGCACGAGGCTCGGCCGCAGGCTGTTCGAGACTACTACGCCACGCGTGGTGTTAAGAAGGACAAGTCGTCATGCCGCGAAAAGTTTCTGAAGAAGCATCAGTACATGAAGGTAATTACCTATTCTTAAGGCCTTGTACTTAGTTTCCTTGATTTGATTCGTAGGCGTAGCGCTCAAATTTCTCTTTACTAACTTAGGTGCCCCCGAGATGGTGTGCGGATAAGATGGATTGTTGAGAGGCGTTGGTGGATGAGTGGTGCACAGACCACTGGCGAGCCATCCACGACAGTGCGAAGGACCGGCGTGCCCAGATGGTTGGTGTGCCACACCATCAAGGCAGCGCCAACTTATTTCAGTTCGGGCGGAACTGGGTATGTGGTTTGCTTCATGATTCATGCAATTCATTCTTTATGCTAGCTTGAGCCCTTTACTAATACTTTGTTCCTCTCTTTTAGGCGCGACACAATAACACGGAGGTGCCAGAGGTGTACGACCTCTATGCCATGGACCATACTGCCTCGTACAAGAAGGCCAAGGCATTCTCTGAGTCTGACCTGGACCATCTAGAAATGTTCACCAACATCTCCTCCCACCACAAGCTCGTGAGGTACAACGAGGAGGGGAAGGCGAGGAAAGGGGAGGACTTTAACCCGAGCCAGCATCCTTTCAATCCAAAGCTGGTGATGATATCTGGTGGCGGGAGGCCCCATCGCTCGATAGCCATTGGAGATGGACTGATACGTTGTCCTCGAACCCTCAGGGAGATCAAGGCGCGCCAAACGAGCTCCTATCCTGAGATAAGGACTCGTCCACGGCCAGTCGATCTCGCCATCGAGGTTAGTTATACGGACTCAGATATCTTTCCTCCATTACATTATGTGTGCGGCCATCGATGATTACAATGCTAACGAGTAGTGATGTTGCAGGCTGCTCTTCAGAAACAGAGAGCGACAACCCAGGCGCTTCTGGAGGAGAGGGGACGGGTGGCGGCGGAGAAGGAACTGGCCACGAAGGAGAAGACAGCTAGGTTGTTGGAGGAGGAGAGGGCATGGAATGAGGCGGCTCACCGGGCCATGTACGAGCTCCTCATGGTAAGTTTCTTCTGCATATTAGCCAAATCATGCACGTAAATGTTCGTTTCATTACTAACTAATATGACTGACTCGTCAAAACCAAATGTGCAGTCTGTGTGCGAGAAGACCGGTCAGACCCCTCCGCCGATGCCAGTCATTACTGCGGCGGGAACGGTGAGTTTTATTGGAGTGTCATCATGCTAGTCTTAACATTTGAGTGTCATCATGCTAACGAGACATTGCAAATGATCTTTAGTGCAGAATAACTCCCGAGCCGCATCGCACACCCCTTCTCCAGGTGAAAGCGGCCCGAGGAACCCCGGTGCTTCACATCCGTGATGACGACGACGGTAAGTTTCCTCTAGTGTTTTGCTTAACAAATGCATACTTAGCTTCGTACATGCTAGTTAGCCCTACTATGCCACATACTTAGCTTATTTTCCCCAAAAAAGACATACTTAGCTAATTATCCTCCAAAATGACATAATTTAGCTTATTTAGTTCATTTATAACATAATTAGCTTAGTTCGGTCAAAAATGGCATAATAACCTTGGTTAGCTCATAAATGTCATATACTTAGCTTATTTTCCTCCAAAATGTCATATACTTAGCTTATTACCTAAGTTAGATCTAAAATGACACAAACAAGGAATAAGAAGAAGAAAAACAAGGAAGAGGAGAAAAAGAAAGAATAGAAGAACAAAGAGAAGAAAAAGAAATAATAAAAGTAGAAGAATGAGAAGGAAAAGGATAAAAAGTTAGAAGAAGAGAAGAAAATGAGCTTCTTCTTTCTTTCTTCTTATTATTTTCCTTCTTCTTCTTCTTCTTCTTCTAGTCTTGTTCTAGTCTTCTTCTTCTTCTTCTAGTCTTCTTCTTCTTCTTCTTCTTCTTCTTCTTCTTCTTCTAGTCTTCTTCTTCTTCTTCTTCTAGTCTTCTTGTTCTTATTATTATTCTTTTGCTCCTACTTCTACTAACTTTCTTATTCCCATTTTGCAGATTTCATTCACTTCATGGAATCTGGCATTGATGGACTGCCTATGTTTAGTTTTTGTTTTCATTTGTGTTGATGAACAATGTGAAACTATATATGTATGTATATATGGATGAACAGTGTGACTGCTTGAACTATGTATGGATGAACAACTGGCATTGGTTCTTTTAATATGTATTGGTTCTTTTGATGGCCTATGTGACTTCTTGAACTATATATATCATATGTGTTGTGAAAATGCAGAGAAATAACAGAAAACAAATTAAAAAGAGGTAGTATAGGCACTTTGGCGTCTGCCAGCCGATGGCAAAGGCCTTTGCCATCAGTAAGCGGACGGCAAAGGTGCCACGTGGCAGCAACCTGTGCAACCTTGGATCACCAGGTTTGACCCATTTGGTCACTTTGCCATCCGTTGTAGCTGCCGGCAGATGGCAAAGAGCAGTCTGGCAGATGACAAAGGAGGCGGTAGGAGTGACGTCTGTCACATGACTGCTGATGTCAATATGCAGACGACAAAGGCAGTTGTGCGTTTGCCGTCAGCAAGCGGACGGCAAAGTCTGTCGTTAGCCACCTAATGGGACTAGCAGTTGTACGTTGCCGTCCAGGAGCGTTGCCGTCCGCCTACCTAACACACCCGACGGCAAAGTTCTTTGCCGTCCGCTGCTCATATGCAGATGACAAAGAAGCTCTTTACCGGAACTTTCAGCGTCGGCAGTGGGGCCGTCAGCCAGCAGACGGCAAAGATGTTTGCCGTCCATGGTATGGTCCTTTGTCGTCCGCCATGGCGGACGGCAAAGAAGCTGATTCCTGTAGTGGTAGAACAAAAGATGTCATTCAAGTTCTTATAGCAAGCACATATGGCTACATACGGAATACATGCCTATATATGAATTGGAGTTATTGTGTGTCATTCAAGGATGTGAAAGTTACATATTGAATATCATCTAGATATCTATCGCTACTCCATGTCTATGCTTAAATACTATTGTCTTTGCGCAAGTTGCTATTGCTGCTTTGTTTGCTACAAAACTGGTACTACTGTTACTGTTGATGTTACTTTGTTACCACTGCTATCACTACTATTGTATTACCTTGCTACTAATAAATTGCTGTAAGGAAGTGATTGTCATGTGTGGTTGAATTGACAACTCAACTGTTAACCCTTATAAATATTTTTTGGTTTCCATTGTATCGAATCAATAAATTTAGGTGGAATACTACCCTCAAAGACTGTTGTGATCCCCTATACTTGCGGTTCATCAAGAATTTAAGACTATTTTCTAGCGTCATTGCCGGAGAGCATAGCTCTATTTATTAAGTTCACTTGAGACTTTGGGAGTTAACTATCCACTGCAATTTATCTTTACTATGAAGAACCTCGGAGACTCTAAGACTAAGATCATGCCCTCTAAGATGAGGGGGGGGTAAGGAACTGCCAACTAGCTCTAGGCTTGATTCACCTACTGTTTTGAGTCACTTTGCGACACCGGCACCTGCTTTACAATCTGATATGTCACAAGTAATAGACACTTCTTCTGCTATTGATGATACTCATGATGATGCTTCTACTCTGCTTGATAAAACTGTGCCACTTGGTGAATTGTGAGATGCTCATATTGCTAGAGATAAAGAAACTGAATTTACTGAAACTATGAATCACCTATTACGCCTAGTACTCCTGCTAGAACTAAGATACTTGATGTTCCTGATGGTTACACTTTTCCTGAGGAGATTACTAGAGAGTTTATGGCTTATCATACTAAGAAAGGTATTGAGGGTTTATTGTGATACTTAAAGAAAAGGCCAAAACAAAAGCTATAAGTTTCACGTGAGTATCGAGTTCATGCACTACCTAAGATTGATCCCAACCAAATACTTCTAAACCTAATGTTTAAACTGAAGGGAAAATTAAAAATTATTATAAAACCATCCAGGGTAAGGACAAAAAAAATCGGGGAAGAGGAAAGAAACCATGGATCAGAGAAACATACCCGAGAAGAGCTTGTTATGGATCAAACGAAAGAAAAATGTGAAGAATCGGCGTTTGGGAGGATTTGGGTGAGAGTTTGCGAGAGAAGTGGAGATGTTTCGGTGTAATGAGGAGATGAATGACCCCTCCTTGCGCCGAGGACATTATCACGACAGGTTTGACGTGGTACGAGCACGTGTGCTTGTACCGAATGTTGTGTCACGTTCAAATCCCTCTAATCAAGCATTTACGTACCTGGTATGAGCATCAGGTATGAGCCCGTGCTCTCGTACCGAACACCATCGATCGCCCTGGATAAACATGGCATTGGCGTGCCAAAGCGGTACGAGCCATGGTATGAGCGTGGTTGCTCGTACCGTACACCGTCTTGAAAAGTTGAGGTTTCCGTTAGTCGGGGTAGCGTCGTGGTATGATCCATGGCTTTCTATAAGCCCAACCGCTGAAGTGGTATGAGCCAAGGTACGAGTGTGTGCTTTCGTACCTTAGGCCATCGATCCCTGTTTAGCTGGTCCTTTTCTTTGATGCCTTGGCACGACCAGGGGTATGAGCAGCTTCCTCACACCATAGGCCGTCTTGTGCCTCTTTTCCTCTAAATTTTGCACTTTTTTCTTTTTCTTCTTTTCTTCTTGTAAATTATTTCTGCTATGATACTTTTCGTTTTCAACATAAGGTCCAAAGTTTCTTTTCCTCGAGGTTATCAAGACAAACACTTGGTAGAGAGTTTTAACACCTACGAAATTTAAGTTTTTTGTTGAAATGATGGGTTGCCTCCCATTAAGTGTTGGTTTTTAGGTTGCTGAGCTGAAACTTATACATTTGTATTAAGTGGAAACCTCATATGGTCTACATATCTTTTTGCTTACCGCACAAACTCTTTTCGGAGGTGGAATGTACTTCTCTTTATCTCTGGTCTTTCTCGGAAAATATCTTACGATTTCTTCATCGTAAATTCTAAGTAACCTTCCCCTAGGCATAATCCAAAGTTGCACATGCGGTATTTAAAATTGTTCTCCCGAGAATAATAGATAATTTTCATCTTCTGGCATATCAAGTGTAATAAATATAGTCGGAATGATGCGTCTGTCCAATCTTAAGAGGACGTCTTCCCACTCATATTGGTTTTTTGGTAGACTTGTGTGTCATCTACAAGGTTATTGTTGTCAGAATACATTCTCCTAAGTTTAACTTATTATAAAGTGACAAGGGCATAACACTCACCCATGCTCTAATGTCATAAATAGCATTGTGTATATCGATATTACCTATAGAACAAGATATTGTCGGTATACATGGATCTCCTCGTTTTGCCGGTATCTTCTCATCAAAGGGTTCCTTCGCAAAAATGGGAATCTTCAATATATAGTAACATGCAAAGTAACTTGATGATTCTTAATGGCTTTCAACAAACAAGCATAAAGTTCATTGTTAGAAGGAGGTCTAACTGCCTTTCGCTAAGGTAGGGTTTTCTTTGTTTTACCTTTTTCTTTTTCCTTCTCCTTACCTTTATCTTTAATCTTCTCTGGCGCAACTTGTCTTTCTTCGGTTCTTTTTGGATATGGAGGCTTGCTCATCTTTCCTTTCGTTGTATCGTTAGTAACTTCATGTTCGGGGGCAACCTCTTCTTCATCGATCATTTCCATCGACGGTTTCTGCGTCGAAATCAACTTCTTTATTATTCTCCCCCTCTTCTTCATCGCCTTGAGCATCTTGATGAATGGGTTCTTCTCGGTCATCATTATTGTTAAGAAGATCTTCATCCTATTGACTATATCTTTTTTTATGTGCCTGTTCTTTTCCATACCATTCAGGTCTTTAGGGTCCTGCATACTATTCCCACTTCTAGTAGTGATCACATTAGAAAGAACAAGATTATCTTCTTCAATTTGGGAAAGAATTAAATACCGAGTTTTGGAAATTTGTGAGCATTGTTTCAATCATATGAGCGTTTTTATCTAAAATTTTCACGACTTGACCTAGACCATTCAATCCTTCAGAGAGGTAACATATAGAAATTTTGTATTTTATGAAGACATCTCATCAAGTCTTTGTTAAAACCTTCTTGGTGATGTTTAAACTTGTTTGTCTCACTGAGTTCATCTCCCTGCTGATAGATACTAAGGAGATCTAGTGTTTTCTTGTTTAACTTGCTCAACGGGTTTACCTTTTTCTTTAGTTACCTTTTTGAATTCGTCTATATTTCAACATGGTATACTTTCCTATGAACTTAGCTGGCTCTTCGGCGTACCATTGTTCTTTAGTAGTCATGATCTTTTGTATCAACTATTTTCCTGCCTCCAGGGTTAAAGACATAAACGTTCCACCTGCACCCATATCAAGGACAAATTTAGATTCAACATCTATCCCATGATAAAACCAATGGAGTATCACATATTCGGCTAAACCATGGTTAGCACAGAGATTTAAAAGCATAGAGTATCTCCCCAAGCTTCATATAAGCTTCTCCGAGTTTTGGAATGAAAGAATTTAATTCCCCTCAGTTTCGCTATCTTGAAAAAAGGAGAAACATTGATCATGAATTTCTCTACACAAGCCTTCCAGCTAGTTATGCTGCAATACGCAAGCATGTTATACAATTCTTTAGTTGTGCCCTTCATAGAAAATTTAAAGAGTTTAAGCAAGATATTTTCTCTAGGCACTTCTTTATTTTTAAAGATACAGCATAAAGCGCCAAAAGAACATTAGATGTGCTTGAGAGTCTTGTTCCTCATCTCCTTTAAAGGCATGCTTTTTCACTTCATTGATTAGTGCACAATAAATCAAACACTCATAAGCGAAATTTGTAGGATACACTACTCGAGACCTTGAGCCCGTGTATGGAGCACAATACTCATTCAGAGATTTTTTTTCCTTGTTTGGAGTAATCGCCATATGTCTACAAACAAAGTGTTAAGTTGAGTAGTTTGATCTTTTAATATTTTTTGTATTAGTGAAGCTCATAGCTCATCTGGAAACGTGGAATATAATCAGGTTGGTAAGTTATACCAAAATGAGTAGAGTTTCTATCAATGAAAACTAGCATCCACATTAAGAACACATGCAAATCAGTTATGAAACAAATACTCAGCGCTTAGCTCCCCGACAACTGCACCAGAAAATGCTTGATGGACTGCAAGACACATAGGGTAGCGTAGCACCTTCATGTAAGTATCCCAATAGTTATCATTCCCAACAAAGAGGGAGGAGAGTATTGTAGTGGTGTTTCTCTCATACACAAGTTGTCACCGGCCTTGTGCGGAGTAACTGTCTGAAAATCTGTAAATGGTATTATTGTCCCATGAAACAAATATACTAGAGTGGTGCGAAGGATTAGTTGTTTCAGCGACAATAATAATGACTTCAAAGTAAAGAACATAAAATAAACAACTGAAAGTAAACAGTGGTTGCCTGCAGTAGAGAGATTAGGCGCAGAGAAACTTCAGATCGTGATTTACATCAAGTGTGTCAGTGCGACAGTAATACCAGTTACCTTATACCGTGATTCTAATATGTAGATTGTTTGTTTGGTAGGCGGATCAAGAGTGGTCGAACTCCTCCTCACCTGATTAGCTCTTCCCTACAGCCTGCGTCAACATTGCCATAACATGGTCGTTTCCGCAATTAAGGTCGTCAGACCGAAACAATTCATTAAGTTTTCTGGATCACCGTTATCTCACATTGTCTTCGCTCCTTCTAAATATCAACACCTATCATCTGGAGGTCACAGATTCGCTAAAACAATATGTGTTACATATGTTGGTCTTCATATCATGGTGCATGCGCCCTTAATTGCAAAATACACATTACGTACACCACAGATAAACAACTTATTGAACAATCATAAACTATCACCATGAATGAAGGCATAATAGGCACAAATGAATCTTAAAAATCGCCTACATCTGCCGTGCCTAGAGGGAACTACTCACACATAGGAGGGTAATAACCAAACATCATAGAGATGGAGCTAAGGGAAATCATGTCGATAATATTGCAATGATCCACAATAATATGAATGATTAAGCAAGTCTCAAACTTTCAGTCTCAAGATGAATACAACTAGTTACAAACCCTAATCTTAAAACTTGGAATTCTTCGCCTATGGTGATGTTGCGGTGAATGGAAGTGGTGATGGATGAAGGAGAAGGAATGGATCTCTTGCGCTTGTTCTTCTCTGAATCTCATCTCCCTCTGTTTTGGATGGTGTGGTGGCGTCCGTGTCTCTCTGATTGCTCATTCCCCTTCATGGAAGTTGTTCATGTAGGTGGTATGAGCATTTTCACTTGTACCAAACACCTTCTTGCGCTCTTGTCACCATGCAAGTTCGTCCAAAAGGGAAGTTACTTGATTTGATGGTTATTGATTGGTTTCCCACATTAGGAGGAAAACAAGTTTTCATCTTTGTCGGAGGATTAGCGTTAGAAAGACACTAGAATATACAAAACTTGGTGAAAACCACATCAAAACGCTCCTATAGGAGTGGTAAAAAATCGAGCCATCGGTGCAAATCCTAGGTGCTCGTTTTCTTGGGTTCAAGTTTTGGAAATTTCGGGGAAACTCTAGGTTTTTGAAACATTCATGACTCCCCTCCTTCCACATGTTGTGTGAACCGTGTTAGTGCATAATTTTCATTAGCTCAATTGGAACATTAAAAATAACATTCTAACTGAAAGAACTAAAACATGATCATGATTAGCAATAATCGATGGCAATTAGGGCATAGCACGGTCACTAAGTTAATCAGGAACATTAATAGCATTAATCAAAATTAGTCAACACTATCATTAACTTTAATTCTTTAACAATGCTCAACTAGGCCTTTAACTTGATAGATAAACATATGCCATACCTAATTAGGGCTCTAGACAGATTAGGCAGGCTTTAGGTACCAATGTTAGATTAAACCTTTAGGGCTCAACAATATTGCATCCGAACCATGTACTAGAACAGTTAGATCATTCAAGGAAGGTAAGAATACCTTGATGGTCGTGGCTGTGGGAGATGAACATGATGGTCCATGCCTGCTGAAGAAGGCATGGTGAAGACTTGATGCAGTCGTACGAGAAACAAGTGAGTGATGTAGTGTACATGGAAAAAGTACCAGGGACGTCGACGGCTCTGCCAGATGGCCGACAGTGGTAGTCGGGCCTCGTCTCCTTTAACACCTCATTAGGATCCGTTGTTAGGGAGGGACGTGGCCTACCTCGTAAGATTTTTAGAATCCAACAAGAGGGGCCTTTTTTTAGTACTAGGTGCTAAGGAGGCGGGGCATAGTGGTGATTGGTTCGATGGAGACCTCTTGTACGGAGCTTCACATGACAATTTCCGTTGTTGGTGCTCGTGCGTAGCTTATATTAGTGGCCATCCAATAACTAGCGAACGCTCGATCGCCTCGCACATTGGTCGCGAGAGCGACTATTGTTCAACTTCACCCGTTGATCGACCGACTAGCTAAAAGTTGAGTTTTCACCTAATCTGCAAAAATACTCATAAATTTAAAAAAAAAGCAATGAATTTTGAAAAAACTTCTATGAATTTGAAAAGGTTTATAAATTTAAAATAGTTCGTGAATTTGAGAAAAAGTTCAAAAAATTTAAAACATTCATGAATTTGAAAAAGGTTGCGGATTATAAAAAAAATCGTTGATTTGAAAATTGTTCAAGGATATGAAAAAATTCACAAGTTTGAAAAAAAAACATGATTTTTTTAAAAAGACAGATTTTAAAAACATGGATTTGAAAAGGTGCACAAATTTTAAAAATGTTAGCGGATTTGAAAAAATTGACGATTTAAAAATGTTCGCAGTTTTTTTAGGTAGTTATGTTTTTTTAAACTATTCATGGTTTTTGAAAAATTCCATGAATTTGCAAAAATATGTATGGAAAATTAAAATGAAAAAGAGAAGGAAAAGGAAAAAAGGAAAACAAAATAAATAAACAAACAGAAAACCAGTAAGCTTTTTAAAACCAGCCAGAAATCCAGAAAAAAACATTAGTGGTTCACGTTATACGGGCTCGGCGAATTTTACAGAAGAAATTTCACGCTGGATCTCCATACCCATACACATCGACTCCAGTGTTATTGCGATGGCGGAGACATGGTTATCGACTGCCACCTGCAGCCTCCATATGCAGCTCCCGCGGCAGGGGATATCCGATGGAGATGATAGCCTTTTCTCCTCGAGACGGAAAATCCGTCCACCCGGTTTTATTAATTTGCAAATTCTTCCTCAGCTAGTTAAAAAAATGAAATTGGCTGATATCAGGTAGTATAGATATCATTATGGGGGAAGTTGATCGTTGAAATAATAATAGATAGGCTAGAGGTAGAAACTATCAATTATTTTTCGAAATTGGAATTATTAAAAGAAGTCTATGGACTGATATCGATTAGCAGCCACACCGTCCACATACCGGAACCGCGCGCTTAAAGCATATGCAGTCGGACGGACCCAAACCCATCTCAAATGTCCGAACGGACGACCCGGTCACAAAAAACGCGTCCTAGATAAACGTCTCAAACCGGCCTCAAACGCCCGGGCCAACCGGCACCCCTCATATCCCGTCCAAGTATGAGACGGATATAGGGAGGCCCGAACGTGACCAGGCGCGTCCGTCACGTCGGACCTGAGCCACGCCGGCCCACCCGACCCTACACATATTCGTTCCGATCCCCTCCCCAGACTAAACCCTAGCCACTCCATTCCACTCCGTCACCTAAGCTCCCGCCCGACGATCTCCGGCCTTCTCCGGCATGGCGGACAGCGGATCCAAGTCATACACCTCCAAACGTCGACCATGAACTCATCCCATGCGGCCCGAAGGAGGAGATGGCTGTCCGTCTTGCGCTTCGCCGCTTCCGGGAGATGGCCGCCCGACGACAGTGCTCAGACTTCTTTCGTCGGGAATCCATTGCGTCCACACAACTAGTGCGTGGATCTGACGTCGCTGTCTCACAGAGACAGTGCGGTCCGTCTGGCGTCCGAACACGGTGGCGGACGTACAACCCCTCCGTTGACGCGCCGAGATGGAAGACGCACCATGAGCATCGTCGGACGCAAACATGGCGCGTCATGCCGGTCGTGTGAGGCAGCGGAAGCCCTCGCGGCAGTGGAAGTTGGTGAGGCGGAGTCACAATCTCTGGCGTCCCGTATGGTGAACGAGTGCGGGTGTTGTAACCGCGTCGTGGTGGACGTCGGCTCCTCCCAGGAGGGATCCGTCATCGATCTCACGTCCACCGGCATCGTCCGGGTTGCATCCTTTGACGAGGAAGAGTAGGGCATGGGAGACGGCGGGAGATTGACTCATGTGAGCCGCTAGTGTCCCATGTCCTACTCTATCTCGCTGGTGACCGGACCAACACTCTGGGGAGTGCAGCCGGCCGTTGGACATGGGCATGGCGAAGATGTAAATATCATTTTACGTTGCATGTAACAGTAGGGGTTTGAGGTTTCTAATTTAAGGTATCCAGTTATAAAATACATTATGTCACTGTCCGCGACAGACGTTTGAAAGGTCGGATTTGCAAAGTCCGGATGTAAATATTATTGCATACGTCGTAGACTTTCCGCTGCTTCTTTTGAGCGGCACCTGTGATTTTCTTTATTTCCGTGACGTCGTTGTGACCCGTGGCTATCAATGAGGACCCTTTTGTTTTGCAGTTTTGCTAAAGCACATCTAGATGTGTCATAAGTATCGCACATCTAAGTCCTAGGTCATTGATCTTACGTGGAGATTTGTATGAATATTTCCTTTTTGTTTTATTTTTAATTTCTATACTTGATTGAGTCAATTAGATGTTAAATAACTAGGACACATCTAGATGTGTCCTAGAGACACCCTTTGTTTTGCTGCCTTGCAATGTCGATACGGCCACATGACGCCAGGAGGTCCCGACGTCGACGCACGAGCATGACCATATATTGCTTGTCTTTGGTAGTCCTATAAGGAAAACAAAACAGAGCTTTCACAACGTCTATCACCATAAGTATCAAAAATCGTAGACGTTGTCGAGCGGATCTGCGGACAATGACCGGACAACACACTAAAATTTATTTTCACAACTGAATGCCTCAACTATAAAACCTCAAATCCATACAATTAAATGCAACATCAAACCCAATCTAAGCAAAGCTCGTTGTTGTGTCCATGTTCGGCGGCCGGTTGCGCCCCTCGAAGTGTTGCTCCGATCATCGGCGAGATAGGGTAGGACATGAGACACACAACGGCTCACGGGACTCGAGGTGTCGCTGATACGTCCATTTTGCATCATGATTTCCTACTGTTATTTATAATGTTTTTATGCATAATAATGCTTTAGAGAGTGATTCTAATGCCTTTTCTCTCATAATATGCAAGGTTTACACCAAGAGGGAGAATACCGACAGCTGGAATTTTGGACCTGAAAAAGCATATTAGAGATACATATTCTGCACATCTCCAAATAAGCTGAAACTTCACGGAGAATTATTTTAGAATATATGAAAAATACTGGAGCAAATAACTACCAGAGGGGGGCCACCTGGTGAGCACAAGACACCAGGGCGCGCGAGGCCCCCCAAGCGCGCCCTGGTGGGTTGTGCTCAGCACGGCCCACCTCCGGTGCCCATCTTCTGGTATTTAAGGTCTTTTGACCTAGAAAAAATAAAGAGAGGACTTTCGGGACGGAACGCCGCCGTCTCGAGGCAGAACTTGGGCAGGAGCACTTTTGCCCTCCGGCGGAGCGATTCCACCGGGGGAACTTCCCTCCCGGAGGGGGAAATCGAAGCCATCGCCATCACCAGCACTCCTCTCATCTTTGGGAGGCCAATATTCATCAACGTCTTCAACAACACCATCTCCTCTCAAACCCTAGTTCATCTCTTGTGTTCAATTTTTGTACTGGAACCTCAGATTGGTACCTGTGGGTGACTAGTAGTGTTGATTACATCTTGTTGTTGATTACTATATGGTTTATTTGGTGGAAGATTACATGTTCAGATCCATTATGCAATTTAATACCCCTCTGATCTTGAGCATGAGTATTATTTGTGAGTAGTTACCTTTGTTCTTGAGGTCACGGGAGAAGTCATGTTGCAAGTAATCATGTGAATTTGATATGTGTTCGATATTTTGATGATATGTATGTTGTGATTCCCTTAGTGGTGTCATGTGAACGTCGACTACATGACACTTCACCATCCTTGGGCCTAAGGGAATGCATTGTGGAGTAGTTATTAGATGATGGGTTGCTAGAGTGAAAGAAGCTTAAACCCTACTTTATGCGCTACTTCGTAAGGGGCTGATTTGGATCCAAACGTTTAATCCTATGGTTAGATTTTATCTTAATACTTTTCTCGTAGTTGCGGATGCTTGCGAGGGGGTTAATCATAAGTGGGAGGTTCGTTCAAGTAAGAACAACACCCAAGCACCGGTCCACCCACATATCAAATTATCAAAGTAGCGAACGCAAATCAAACCAACATGATAAAAGTGACTAGATGAAATTCCCGTGTACCCTCAAGAACACTTTGCCTATTATAAGAGACTTTTCTGGCCTGTCCTTTGCCACAAAAGGATTGGTCTACCTTGCTGCAATTTATTTACTATTATCGTTACTTGCTCGTTACCAATTATCTTGCTATCAAACTATCTGTTACCTACAATTTCAGTGCTTGCAGAAATTACCTTGCTGAAAACCGCTTGTCATTTCCTTCCGCTCCTCGTTGGGTTCGACACTCTTACTTATCGAAAGGACTACGATTGACCCCCTATACTTGTGGGTCATCAAGACTATTTTCTGACGCTGTTGCCGGGGAGTGAAGCGCTCTTAGTAAGTGGAAATTGGTAAGGAAAAACTTATACTACGTGCTGAAATTTATTGTTACTTGCTACTATGGAAAACAATCCTTTGAGGGGTTTGTTCGGGGTATCTTCACCTTGATCGGAACCAAAATTAGTTGCCCCTCAACCTACTGTACCTACTGAAAATATTGGTTATGAAATTCCTTCGAGTATGGTAGAACAACTGCTAGCTAATCCATATGCATGAGACGGAACTGAACATCCTGATATGCACCTAATACATGTGAATGAAATTTGTGGATTATTTAAGCTTGCAGGTTTATGTGGAGATGAAGCTAAGAAGAAGGTTTTCCCTTTATCTTTGAAGGGAAAATCATTGACATGGTATAGGCTATGTGATGATATTGGATCATGGAACTGGAATCGATTGCAATTAGAATTCCACCAAAAGTTTTATCCTGTGCATCTAGTTCATCGTGATCGGAATTATATATATAATTTTTGGCCTCGTGAAGGAGAAAGCATCGCTCTAGATTGGGGGAGGCTTAAGTCAATGTTATATTAATGCCCCAATCATGATCTCCTGAGAGAAATTATTATTCAGAATTTTTATGCTCGGCTTTCTAATAATGATCGATCCATGCTCGATACTTCTTGTGTTGGTTCTTTTATGAAGAAGACTATTGAATTCAAGTGGGATCTCTTAGAAAGAATTAAACGCAAGTCTGAAGATTGGGAACTTGATGAATGTAATGAGTCAGGTATAAAGCTTAAGTTTGATTGTGTTAAATCTTTTATGTATACCGATGCTTTTCACAAGTTTAGCACTAAATATGGACTTGACTCTGAGATAGTAGCCTCTTTCTGTGAATCATTTCCTACTCATGTTGATCTCCCTAAGGAGAAGTGGTTTAAATATCACCCCCTATTAAAGAAGAATTAAAGAACCGGTAAAAGCTAAGGATGAAACCATCATTTATATGTTGATCCAGTTGTGCCTACTTCTTATATTGAAAAACCACCTTTCCCTGTTAGGATAAAGGAACATGCTAAGGTATCAACTGTGGTTCACAAAAGTAATATTAAAGCACCTAAGCCCTCTGAGCAAATTAAAGTAGAACCTAGTGTTGCTATGGTTAAAGATCTCTTGGTAGAAAATATTGATGGGCATGTTATTTACTTCTGTGATGAAGCTGCTAGAATTGCCAAACCTGATGAAAAAGATAAACATAGACCCGTAGTGGGCATGCCTGTTGTCTCAGTCAAAATAGGAGATCATTGCTATCATGGTTTATGTGATATGGGTGCTAGCGTGAGTGCTATTCCTTTTACCTTATACCAAGAAATTATGAATAAAATAGCACCCGCTGAAATAGAAGACATTGATGTTACTATTAAACTTGCTAATAGAGACACCATCACACCACTTGGGATTGTTAGAGATGTTGAAGTCTTGTGTGGGAAAATAAAATATCCTACTGATTTTCTAGTTCTGGGTTCCCCACAAGATGACTTTTGTCCCATTATCTTTGGTAGACCTTTCTTGAACACCGTCAATGCTAAGATAGATTGTGAAAAACAAACTGTCGGTGTTAGTTTTGGTGATGTGTCTCATGAATTTAATTTTTCCAAGTTTAGTAGACAATCTCGTGAAAAAGAATTATCTAGTAAGGATGAAATAATTGGTCTTGCTTCTATTGTCGTACCTCCTATCATACCACTAGAACAATATTTGCTAGACCATGAAAATGATATGCACTTGCATGAAAGAAATGGAATAGGTAAAATTTTCTTTGAACAACAGCCTCTCCTAAAACACAATTTGCCTATTGAAACTCTTGGAGGTCCTTCTCCCCATAAAGGTGATCATGTGTTTGAATTAAAACAATTGCCTGACACTTTGAAGTATGCTTATCTTGGTGAGAAAAGGATATATCATGTTATTATTAATGCTAACCTTTCAGAACATGAAGAAGAAAGATTATTAAAAATTCTGAGGAAGCACCGGGCTGCTATTGGATATACTCTTGATGATCTTAAGGGCATTAGTCCCACTCTATGTCAGCACAAGATCAATATGGAACCTGATGCCAAACCCGTTGTTGATCACCAACGGCGATTGAATCCTAAGATGAAAGAAGTGGTAAGAACTGAAATATTAAAGCTTCACGAAGTAGGTATAATCTATCCCATAGCTGATAGTAGATGGGTAAGTCCCGTTCATTGTGTCCCTAAGAAAGGAGGTATTACTGATGTTCCTAATGATAAAAATGAACTTATCCCACAGAGAATTGTCACTGGCTATAGAATGGTAACTGATTTTAGAAAATTAAATAAAGCTGCTAGAAAAGATCATTACCCTCTGCCTTTCATTGATAAAATGCTAGAAAGATTATCTAAGTACACACACTTTTGTTTTCAGGATGGATATTCTGGTTTCTCTCAAATACATGTGTCACAATCTAATCAAGAGAAAACCACCTTCACTTGTCCTTTTGGAACCTATGCTTATAGACGTATGCCTTTTGGTTTATGCAATGCACCTGCTACCTTTCAAAGATGTATGACTGCTATATTCTCTGATTTTTGTGAAAAGATTGTGGAGGTTTTCATGGATGATTTTTCCGTTTACGGAACTTCTTTTGATGATTGCTTAAGCAACCTTGATCGAGTTTTGCAGAGATGTGAACAAACTAATCTCGTCTTGAATTGGGAGAAGTGCCACTTTATGGTTAATGAAGGTATTGTCTTGGGGCATAAAGTATCTGAAAGAGGTATTGAGGTGGATAAAGCTAAAGTTGATGCAATTGAGAAAATGCCATGTCCTAAAGATATTAAAGGTATTTGGAGTTTCCTTCGTCATGCTGGTTTCTATAGGAGGTTCATTAAAGACTTCTCTAAAATTTCTAGGCCTCTTACTAATCTTTTACAAAAGGATATTCCATTTGTTTTTGATGATGATTGTGTAGAAGCCTTTGAAACACTCAAGAAAGCCTTAACTTCTGCACCTATCGTTCAACCACCTGATTGGAACTTGCCTTTTGAAATTATGTGTGATGCTAGTGATTATGCTGTTGGTGCTATTCTAGGACAAAGAGTTGATAAGAAATTAAATGTTATCCATTATGCTAGCAAAATTGTAGACAGTGCCCAACGAAATTATGCTACTACTAAAAACGAATTTTTAGCAGTTGTGTTTGCTTGTGATAAATTTAGATCCTACATTGTTGATTCCAAAGTCATCTTTCACACCGATCATGCTACTATAAAATATCTTCTAGAAAAGAAAGATGCCAAACCTAGACTCATTAGGTGGGTTCTCTTGCTTCAAGAATTTGATTTACATATCACTGATAGGAAGGGAGCTGAGAACCCCGTAGCTGATAACTTGTCTAGGTTAGAAAATATTCTTGATGACCCACTACCTATTGATGATAGTTTTCCTGATGAACAGTTAGCTGCAATAAATGTTTCTCAAAACACTCCTTGGTATGCTGACTATGCTAACTACATTGTTGCTAAATATATACCACCTAGTTTCACATACCAACAAAAGAAAAAATTCTTCTATGATTTAAGACATTACTTCTGGGATGACCCACATCTTTATAAAGAAGGAGTAGATGGTATTATTAGATGTTGTGTACCTGAGCATGAACAGGAACAAATCCTACGGAAATGTCATTCCGAAGCTTATGGAGGACATCATGCGGGAGATAGAACTGCTCACAAGGTATTGCAATCTGGTTTTTATTGGCCTACTCTCTTCAAGGATGCCCGTAAGTTTGTCTTGTCTTCTGATGAATGTCAAAGAATTGGTAATATCAGTAAGCTTCAGGAAATGCCTATGAATTATTCACTTGTTGTTGAACCATTTGATGTTTGGGGTTTTGATTATATGGGACCTTTTCCTTCCTCCAATGGGTATACTCATATTTTGGTTGCTGTTGATTATGTTACTAAGTGGGTAGAAGCTATTCCAACTAGTAGTGTTGATCAAAACACCTCCATTAAAATGCTTAAAGAAGTTATCTTCCCGAGGTTTGGAGTCCCTAGATATTTAATGACTAATGGTGGTTCACACTTTATTCATGGTGCTTTCCGTAAGATGCTTGCTAAATATGATGTTAATCATATAATTGCATCACCCTATCATCCTCAATCTAGTGGTCAAGTTGAACTTAGCAATAGAAAAATAAATTTAATATTACAAAAAACTGTCAATAGGTCTCGAAAGAATTGGTCTAAGAAACTAGATGATGCACTTTGGGCCTATAGAACAGCTTATAAAAATCCTATGGGTATGTCTCCATACAAAATGGTATATGGAAAAGCTTGTCATTTTCCTCTAGAGTTAGAACATAAAGCATTTTGGGCAATAAAAGAACTCAATTATGATTTCAAACTTGCCAGTGAGAAGAGGTTATTTGATATTAGCTCACTAGATGAATGGAGAACCCAAGCTTATGAAAATGCCAAACTATTCAAAGAAAAAGTTAAAATATGGCACGTCAAAAGAATTCAAAAGCGGGAATTCAAAGTTGGAGAATATGTTCTTTTGTACAACTCTCGTTTTAGATTTTTTGCAAGCAAGCTTCTTTCCAAATGGGAATGACCATATATTATCGAAGAGGTTTATCGTTTTGGAGCTATCAAGATTAATAATGCCGAAGGTACTAACCCGAAGGTGGTCAATGGACAAAGAATTAAACACTATATCTCAGGTACGCCTATTAATGTTGAAAGCAATATTATCCAAACCATGACACCGGAGGAACACATAAAAGAAACCTTCCGGAACACTCCAGAATTCTGAAAAAGAGGAGGTACGTGATACGGTAAGTAAACAGACTCCGAAAAATCTGCAAAAATATTTCCTGTCAGTTTTGGAATATTACAAAAATTAGGAAAATAAGAAATAAACGGGAAAGCAACCGAGGTGAGCACAATACACCAGGGCGCGCCAGCCCTGCCAGGCGCACCCTGGTGGGTTGTGCCCACCTCGGACACCTTCCCGGCTCCGTTTTCCTTCCATATTCTTGCTTCCCAAGATAAAAAAATCTTTATATATACTCCCGATTGTTTTCACCACCGCATCGCAGAAAAATCCCCTGTTCTTGTTTCGTGTTGTTTTCCTATCAGATCTATCAAGCCAGGCATCATGTCTTCTCCCTCCTCCAATAACGTAGAAGAAGATGCCTGGCTGATGAAGATGGAGCTGAAGAGAGACGAGCCAAAAGAAGCCAATAATGAAGAGAAGGGCAAGGAAGCTATGAAGTATCAAGTGTTGGGAAACGTTGCATGGGAAACAAAAAATTTCCTACGCACACGCAAGATCTATCCATGGTGATGAGCATCTACGAGAGGGAGAGTGAATCTACATACCCTTGTAGATCGCTAAGCGGAAGCGTTAAGAAACGCGGTTGATGTAGTCGAACGTCTTCGCGATCCAAATCGCAAGTCGTCCCTCGATCCAAACACGATCTAGCGCCGAACGGATGGCACCTCTGCGTTCAACACACGTACGGCTTGATGACGCCTTCACCTCCTCGATCCAGCGAGCAATGGTGAAGTAGTGGATGAGTTCCGGCAGCACGACGGCGTGGTGATGGTGGTGAGGAACAATCTCTGCAGAGCTTCGCCAAGCACTATGGAGATTATGACGGGAGGAACTAGAGGTTTAGGGTTGCCGGCACACGGCTTGGGAAATCTTGATGTGTCCCGTGTGCTAGCCCTGCCCCTCTATTTATATGTTGAGCCCTGGGGTCTAAACTTGGAGAGAAAGCCTCCACAAGGTCGGTTTTGCCCGCACAAGGTCGGTTTGGCCCGCACGGAAAGAGTCCAACTTGGATTCCAGCAGTACCGCGTACAAGCGGTAGTACCGCTCACGAGCGGTAGTACCGCTTCACACAAGCGGTAGTACCGCTTATGCGGTAGTACCGCTTCACACAAGCGGTAGTACCGCTTACGCGGTAGTACTGCCTTACCAGCGGTAGTACCGCTTAAGGCAGCAGCAAAACTTCCTTTTGCACTTTCCAATACCTCGTGGGCTTTACCCCTTTGGCCCATATAAAGTGTTGCTGCACCCGAACACTTCGGTAAACACCCGGAACCCCTTCCGGTGAATTCCGGAACCCTACCGAAGATCAAAACACTGTTATCACATATATCAATCTTTACCTCCGGACTCTTCCGGAGATCCTTGTCATGTCCGGGATCTTATCCGGGACTCCAAACAACCTTCGGTCACCAACACAATAACTCAACTATACTAATCGTCACCAAACGTTAAGTGTGTAGACCCTGCGGGTTCGAGAACTATGTAGACATGACCGAGACACCTCTACGGCCAATAACCAATAGCAGGACCTGGATGCCCATATTGGTTCCTACATATTCTACGAAGATCTTCATCGGTTGAACCTCTATGTCAAGGATTCAGTTAATCCCGTATACTGTTCCCTTTGTTCTTCGGTATGTTACTTGCCCGAGATTCGATCGTCGGTATCTCTATACCTAGTTCAATCTCGTTACCGGCAAGTCTCTTTACTCGTTCCGTAATACAAGATCCTGTGGCTAACTCTTTAGTCACTTTGCTTGCAAGGCTCATTGTGATGTTGTATTACCGAGTGGGCCCTGAGATACCTCTCCGTCACACGGAGTAACAAATCCCAGTCTTGATCCATGCCAACCCAACAGACACCCTCGGAGATACCTGTAGAGCATCTTTATAGTCACCCAGTTACGTTGCGACGTTTGATACACACAAGGTACTCCTCCGATGTCAGGGAGTTGCATGATCTCATGGTCATAGGAACAGATACTTGACATGCAGAAAACAATAGCAATAAACTAACACGATCATATGCTACGTTTACAGTTTGGGTCTTGTCCACCACATCATTCTCCTAATGATGTGATCCCGTTATCAAATGACATCTCATGTCCATGGCTAGGAAACCTTCACCATCTTTTGATCAACGAGCTAGTTAACTAGAGGCTTACTAGGGACACAGTGTTGTCTATGTACCCACACATGTATTTGAGTTTCCAATCAATACAATTATAGCATGGATAATAAACGATTATCATGAACAAGGAAATATAATAATAACCAATTTATTATTACCTCTAGGGCATATTTCCAACAGTCTCCCACTTGCACTAGAGTCAATAATCTAGTTCACATCACTATGTGATTTACATTGTAATGAATCGAACACCCATGCAGTTCTGGTGTTGTTCATGTTTAGCCCTTGGAAGAGGTTTAGTCATCGGATCTGCAACATTCAGATCCGTGTGTACTTTGCAAATATTTATGTCGTCCTCCTTGATGTAATCGCGGATGGAATTGAAACGTCGCTTTATGTGTCTGGTCCTCTTGTGAAATCTTGGTTCCTTGGCTAGAGCAATGGCACCAGTATTATCACAAAACAGAGTCATTGGGTTAAGCGCACTAGGCACTACTCCAAGATCTGTCATGAACTCCTTCATCCAGACACCTTCCTTCGCCGCCTCCGAGGCAGCGATGTACTCCGCTTCGCATGTAGAATCAGCTACCATGCTTTGCTTGGAACTGCACCAGCTAACCGCACCCCCATTAAGAATAAATACGTATCCGGTTTGTGACTTAGAGTCATCCGGATCAGTATCAAAGCTTGCATCGACATAACCCTTTACGACGAGCTCTTGATCACCTCCATAAACGAGAAACATGTCCTTAGTCCTTTTCAGGTACTTCAGGATATTCTTGACCGCCGTCCAGTGTTCCATTCCTGGATCACTTTGAAACCTTCCGGCCATACTTATGGCAAGGCTGACATCGGGTCTTGTGCACAGCATTGCATACATGACAGAGCCTATGGCTGAAACATAGGGGGTGACACTCATCTTTTCTCTATCTCCTGCAGTCACTGGGCATTGAGTCTTACTCAACTTCACACCTTGCAAAACAGGCAAGAACCCCTTCTTGGACTGATCAATTTTGAACTTCTTCAAAATCTTATCAAGTTATGTGCTTTGTGAAAGTCCTATTAAACGTCTTGATCTATCTCTATAGATCTTGATGCCTAATATGAAAGCAGCTTCTCCTAGGTCCTTCAATGAAAAACTCTTGTTCAAATATTCCTTCACGCTTTCCAACATTTCTATATTGTTTCCAATCAGTAATATGTCATCCACATATAATATTAGAAACGCTATAGAGCTCCCACTCACTTTCTTGTAAATACAAGCTTCTCCGTAAACTTGTATAAACTCGAACGCTTTGATCACCTCATCAAAGCAAAGATTCCAACTCCGAGATGCTTGCACCAGTCCATAAATGGATCGCTGGAGTTTGCAAACTTTGTCAGCATTCTCTGGATCGACAAAACCTTCTGGTTGCATCATATACAACTCTTCCTTAAGGAAACCGTTAAGGAACGCTATTTTGACATCCATCTGCCAAATTTCATAATCGAAAAATGCAGCTATTGCTAACATGATTCTGACGGACTTAAGCATCGCTACGGGTGAGAAGGTCTCATCATAGTCAACTCCTTGAACTTGTGAAAAACCCTTTGCCACAAGTCGAGCTTTATAGACGGTGCCATTACCGTCCGCGTCCGTCTTCCTCTTAAAGATCCATTTGTTCTGAATGGCCTTACGCCCTTCAGGTAATACTTCCAAAGTCCACACTTTGTTTTGATACATGGATCCCATCTCGGATTTCATGGCCTCTAACCACTTCTCGGAATCCGGGCCCATCATCGCTTCTCCATAGCTCGTAGGTTCATCATTGTCCAATAACATGACCTCTAAGACAGGGTTGCCGTACCACTCAGGAGCAGTACGCGTCCTTGTCGACCTACGAGGTTCGATAGCAACTTGATCCAAAGCTTCATGATCATCATCATTAACTTCCTCTTCAGCTGATGTAGGCTCTACAGAAACATCTTTCTGCGCTGCGCTACTCTCAGGTTGAAGTAAAGGTTCAACAACCTCATCAAGTTCTATCACTACTAGAAAAAAGGCTGTTAGTGGCGCACCTATTTTGGCTATTAATGACGCACTATAGGTGCGCCACTATTATCACGCCATTAGTAACAAATAGTAATGGCGCACCTCTGGTGCGCCATTAGTAATCCAAATACTAGTGGCGCACCATGTGGTGCGCCATTACTATTGCTACAGGTGCGCCACTGGTAACTTTTTTTTTATTGAATTTTTTTGAATTTTTTTTTGAAATTTGAAGGCGGGAAAATAGTAGTGGCGCACCATGTGGTGCGCCATTACTATTGCTACAGGTGCGCCATTGCTAACTTTTTTTTGAATTCTAGATCCGGATCTGGCACGATTTTTTTTTTGCGATTTTTTTTGTGATATTTTTTCAAATTTCGTTCTGCTACGTTCTTTGTGCCGGGGAGCTCCACATGTGGCCGGAGAGGAGGTCGCCGGAGAGGAGGGAGGAGAGACCATGAGGAGGAGAGGAAGGAGGAGGAGGTCGCCGGAGAGGAGCTCGCCTAGGTCACCGGAGAGGAGGAGGAGGTCGCCGGAGAGGACCGGAGAGGAGGTCGCCGGAGAGGAGGAGGAGGTCGCCGGAGAGGAGGAGGAGGTCGCCGGAGAGGACCGGAGAGGAGGTCGCCTAGGTCGCCGGAGAGGAGGGAGGAGGAGGTCGTCGGAGAGAAGGGAGGAGGAGGTCGCCGGAGAGGAGCTCGCCTAGGTCACCGGAGAGGAGGAGGAGGTCGTCGGAGAGCACCGTGAGGAGGTCGCCGGAGAGGAGGTCGCCGGAGAGGAGGAGGGGAGCATGGTGGAGGAGAGGAGGAGATGGAGTGGAGGAGAGGAGGAGAGGAGGAGAAGAATGAAGAGGTAAGGAGGAGGAGGCCGACCGGGTTTAATATATGGCTTAGCAGTGGCGCACCTTGTACTAGTGCGCCATTGCTAACCCTTTTTTTATTTTTTTTTATTTTTTTGAATTTTTTTGAATTCTGAAGGCGGGAAATTAGTAATGGCGCACCTAGGTGTGGTGCGCCATTACTATTTTTAAATTTTTTTGAATTTTGAAGGCGGGAAAATAGTAGTGGCGCACTATGCACTGGTGCGCCATTGCTAACTTTTTTTATTTTTTTTATTTTTTTGCCTCCAGATCTTAAAATGGCTATAACTTTTTTTCTGTTAGGTTTTTTAGGATTCTAAAAAATCGATAACGGGCATAGTCGGTTGAATTCGGATGTAACTTTTTGAGTAGATGCTTTTTCATATAAAAAACTTTTTCATCGGAGGTCGTATGCAAAAGTTACGGCCATTTTACCGAAACACGGCGGCCTTTTGCAAAAAAATTCAAAATTCGTGTTTGTTAATTTTCCTAACAACTAGAACACATAACACATGGGCATCTATTTTTTTGAATCTTTTTGAATCTTTTATCATTTTCTTTTATTTTTTTTAAACTGAAAAGACGATCCACCGGGGGGGGGGGGTGTGTGTGAGACGTTAGTAATGGCGCACCCTCCCTGGTGCGCCATTGCTAACCTTAGCAATGGCGCACACTCCCTGGTGCGCCATTGCTAACCTTAGCAATGGCGCACCAGGGAGGGTGCGCCATTACTAACATCACACACACGCAGGCACACAGCCCCACCAGACATAGCAATGGCGCACCACACCAAGGTGCGCCATTACTATGTAGCATAGTAATGGCGCACCTTGGTGTGGTGCGCCATTGCTATGTCTGGTGGGGTGGGGGGATGGACAAAAAAAATAGTAATGGCGCACTGCTCAGGTGGTGCGCCACTACTAAAAAAATAACAATGGTGCACCTGCTTCTGGTGCGCCATTGCTACATAGCAGTGGCGCACCACCACCATGGTGCGCCACTAATAGGGATATTGGCTATAGCCATTTTTTTAGTAGTGTATCTTCCTCCCACTCAATTCTTTCGAGAGAAACTCTTTCTCAAGAAATGTTCCGTTTTTAGCGACAAACACTTTGCCTTCGGATCTGAGGTAGAAGGTATACCCAACTGTCTCTTTTGGGTATCCTATGAAGACGCATTTCTCCGCTTTGGGTTCCAGCTTTTCAGGCTGAAGCTTTTTGACATAAGCATCACATCCCCAAACTTTAAGAAACGACAGCTTTGGCTTCTTGCCAAACCAAAGTTCATATGGCGTCGTCTCAACGGATTTCGATGGTGCCCTATTTAAAGTGAATGCAGCTGTCTCTAATGCATAACCCCAAAACGATAGTGGCAAATCGGCAAGAGACATCATAGATCGCACCATATCCAATAAGGTTCGATTACGACGTTCGGACACACCATTACGCTGTGGTGTTCCAGGCGGTGTTAGTTGTGAAACAATTCCACATTGTCTTAAGTGACTGCCAAACTCATAACTCAGATATTCTCCTCCTCGATCAGATCGTAGGAATTTAATCTTCTTGTTACGATGATTCTCAACTTCACTCTGAAATTGTTTGAACTTTTCAAATGTTTCAGACTTGTGTTTCATTAAGTAAATATACCCATATCTACTTAAGTCATCAGTGAAGGTGAGAAAGTAACGATAACCACCGCGCGCCTCAATGCTCATCGGACCGCACACATCAGTATGTATGATTTCCAACAAGTCACTTGCCCGTTCCATTGTTCCAGAGAACGGCGTTTTAGTCATCTTGCCCATGAGGCATGGCTCACATGTGTCAAGTGATTCAAAATCAAGTGACTCCAAAAGTCCATCGGCATGGAGCTTCCTCATGTGTTTTACGCCAATATGACCTAAACGGCAGTGCCACAAGAAAGTGGTATTATCATTATCAATTCTACATCTTTTGGCATCAATGTTATGAACATGTGTATCATTACTATCGAGATTCAATAAGAATAAACCCCTCACTTCGGGTGCATGACCATAAAAGATATTACTCATATAAATAGAACAACCATTATTCTCTGATTTAAATGAGTAACCGTCTCGCAATAAACAAGATCTAGATATAATGTTCATGCTTAACGCAGGCACTAAATAACAATTATTCAGGTTCATCACTAATCCCGATGGTAATTGAAGAGCGAGCGTGCCGACGGCGATCACATCAACCTTGGAACCATTTCCCACGCGCATCGTCACTTCATCCTTTGCCAGCCTCCGTCTATTCCGCAGTTCCTGTTTTGAGTTGCAAATATGAGCAACCGCACCGGTATCAAATACCCAGGCACTACAACGAGAGTTGGTAAGGTACACATCAATAACATGTATGTCATATATACCTTGTTTGTTGTTGGCCGCCTTCTTGTCAGCCAAATACTTGGGGCAGTTCCGCTTCCAGTGTCCACTTCCCTTGCAATGAAAGCACACAGTTTCTGGTTTGGGTCCAGCCTTGGGTTTCTTCACGGGAGGAGCAACTGCTTTGCCACTCTTGGAGTTACCCTTCTTACCCTTGCCATTTTTCTTGAAACTAGTGGTTTTATTGACCATCAACACTTGATGCTCCTTCTGAATTTCAGACTCAGCGGCTTTCAGCATCGCAAACAGCTCGGCGACTGACTTGTTCATCCCGTGCATGTTATAGTTCAACACGAAGCTCTTGTAGCTAGGTGGCAATGATTGAAGAACTCTGTCAGTGATAGCCTCTGGCAGAAGGGGCATCCCCAATTCAGCCAGACCGGTGGAGTACCCAGACATTCTGAGTACGTGATCACTGATAGACCCGTTCTCCTCCATCTTGCAAGCATAGAACTTATCGGAGATCTCATACCTCTCGATCCGGGCATTCTTCTGAAAGATAAACTTCAACTCCTGGAATATCTCATATGCTCCATGACATTCAAAACATCTCTGAAGTCCCGGTTCTAAGCCATACAATATTGCACATTGAACTATTGAGTAATCTTCAGAACGAGCCTGCCAGGCGTTCACAACGTCTAGAGACTCAACTGGAGCGGGTGGATCACCAAGCGGTGCATCAAGGACATAAGCCTTCTGGGAAGCCGTAAGGATAATCCTTAGATTACGGGCCCAGTCCACAAAGTTACTTCCATCATCTTTCAACTTAGCTTTCTCTAGGAACGCATTAAAATTCAGGGGTGCTACTGCGCGAGCCATGATCTACAACATAAATATAGCAAAGACAACTTAGACTATTGTTCAAGATAATGAGTTTAGTTAATCATATTACTTAAAAACTCCCACTCAAATTGACATCCCTCCGGTCATTCGAGTGTAACATGATCCAAATCCACCAACTCAAGTCCGATCATCACGTGAGTTGAGGTGGTTTCAATGGTGAACATCTTCATGTTGATCATATCTACTATATGACTCATGTTCGACCTTTCGGTCTCTTGTGTTTCGAGGCCATGTCTGTACATGCTAGGCTCGTCAAGTTTAACCCGAGTGTTCCGCATGTGCAACACTGGCTTGCACCCGTTGTATGTGAACGTAGAGTCTATCACACCCGATCATCACGTGGTGTCTCGAAACGACGAACTTTCGCAACGGTGCACACTCGGGGAGAACACAATTTATCTTGAAATTTAAGTGAGGGATCACCTTATAATGCTACCGTCGTCCTAAGCAAAATAAGATGCATAAAAGGATTAACATCACATGCAAATCATAAGTGACATGATATGGCCATGAACTTGTGCTTTTGATCTCCATTTCCAAAGCACCGGCATGATCTCCATCGTCACCGGCATGACACCATGATCTCCATCATCTTGATCTCCATCAACGTGTCGCCATGAGGTTGTCGCGCCGACTGTTGCTTCCACGACTATTGCTAACTCATAGCGATAAAGTAAAGCAAAACAACGAAAATAATTAAAGACAACTCTATGGCTCCTGCCAGTTGCCGTACTCATCGACATGCAAGTCATGATATTCTATACAACACATGATCATCTCATACATCACATATATCTCATCATGTAATTGGCCATATCACATCACAACATATCCTGCAAAAACAAGTTAGACGTCCTCTAATTGTTGTTGCAAGTTTTACGTGGCTGCTACGGGTTTGCAAGAACCGTTCTTACCTACGCAAAACCACAACGTGGTGTAGTGATTGCTTTTTGATCTTCTAAAAGAACCCTCTTCATTGAAATTGATTCAACTAAAGTGAGAGAGACAGACACCCGCCAGTCACCTTTATGCAACGAGTGCACGTAGCGGTGAAACCTGTCTCGCGTAAGCGTACGCGTAATGTCGGTCCGGGCCGTTTCATCTCACAATACCGCCGAATCAAGTATCAACTAGTAACGGCAAGCAATATGTATACACCCACGCCCACAACTCGTTTGTGTTCTACTCGAGATCTCATCTACGCATAGACCTAGCTCTGATACCACTGTTGGGAAACGTTGCATGGGAAACAAAAATTTTCCTACGCACACGCAAGATCTATCCATGGTGATGAGCATCTACGAGAGGGAGAGTGAATCTACATACCCTTGTAGATCGCTAAGCGGAAGCGTTAAGAAACGCGGTTGATGTAGTCGAACGTCTTCGCGATCCAAATCGCAAGTCGTCCCTCGATCCAAACACGATCTAGTGCCGAACGGACGGCACCTCCGCGTTCAACACACGTACGGCTTGATGACGCCTTCACCTCCTCGATCCAGCGAGCGATGGTGAAGTAGTGGATGAGTTCCGCAGCACGATGGTGTGGTGATGGTGGTGAGGAACAATCTCTGCAGAGCTTCGCCAAGCACTACGGAGATTATGACGGGAGGAACTAGAGGTTTAGGGTTGCCGGCACACGGCTTGGGAAATCTTGATGTGTCCCGTGTGCTAGCCCTGCCCCTCTATTTATATGTTGAGCCCTGGGGGTCTAAACTTGGAGAGAAAGCCTCCACAAGGTCGGTTTTGCCCGCACAAGGTCGGTTTGGCCCGCACGGAAAGAGTCCAACTCGGATTCCAGTAATACCGCGTACAAGTGGTAGTACCGCTCACGAGCGGTAGTACCGCTTCACACAAGCGGTAGTACCGCTTATGCGGTAGTACCGCTTCACACAAGTGGTAGTACCGCTTACGCGGTAGTACTCCCTTACCAGCGGTAGTACCGCTTAAGGCAGCAGCAAAACTTCCTTTTGCACTTTCCAATACCTCGTGGGCTTTACCCCTTTGGCCCATATAAAGTGTTGCTGCACCCGAACACTTCGGTAAACACCCGAAACCCCTTCCGGTGAATTCCGGAACCCTTCCGGAGATCAAAACACTATTATCACATATATCAATCCTTACCTCCGGACTCTTCCGGAGATCCTTGTCATGTCCGGGATCTTATCCGGGACTCCGAACAACCTTCGGTCACCAACACAATAACTCAACTATACTAATCGTCACCAAACGTTAAGTGTGTAGACCCTGCGGGTTCGAGAACTATGTAGACATGACCGAGACACCTCTACGGCCAATAACCAATGGCGGGACCTGGATGCCCATATTGGTTCCTACATATTCTACGAAGATCTTCATCGGTTGAACCTCTATGTCAAGGATTCAGTTAATCCCGTATAGTGTTCCCTTTGTTCTTCGGTATGTTACTTGCCCGAGATTCGATCGTCGGTATCTCTATACCTAGTTCAATCTCGTTACCGGCAAGTCTCTTTACTCGTTCCGTAATACAAGATCTTGTGGCTAACTATTTAGTCACTTTGCTTGCAAGGCTCATTGTGATGTTGTATTACCGATTGGGCCCTGAGATACCTCTCCGTCACACGGAGTAACAAATCCCAGTCTTGATCCATGCCAACCCAACAGACACCCTCGGAGATACCTGTGGAGCATCTTTATAGTCACCCAGTTACGTTGCGACGTTTGATACACACAAGGTACTCCTCCGATGTCAGGGAGTTGCATGATCTCATGGTCATAGGAACAGATACTTGACATGCAGAAAACAATAACAATAAACTGACACGATCATATGCTACGTTTACAGTTTGGGTCTTGTCCATCACATCATTCTCCTAATGATGTGATCCCGTTATCAAATGACATCTCATGTCCATGGCTAGGAAACCTTCACCATCTTTTGATCAACGAGCTAGTTAACTAGAGGCTTACAAGGGACACAGTGTTGTCTATGTACCCACACATGTATTTGAGTTTCCAATCAATACAATTATAGCATGGATAATAAACGATTATCATGAACAAGGAAATATAATAATAACCAATTTATTATTGCCTCTAGGGCATATTTCCAACATCAAGCTCTAGAAGGAGGGCAATCCATTCTAACAGAAGAGGAGGAAGAAGAAGATATACTTCAACCTTATTATAATCATCTCACCCCCACTGAAATTGAAGCTTTCAGGGCTTTCGAAGCGGTTCGTGTTCAGAATAAATTTCTCACTCGTGAAAATATTTTGCTAGAGGAGCACATCATCACCCTTCGTAGAGTCATCCGCAAAATGGAGTACCTATTGAGTCTGAAGTGTGACACTTCATCACCACCACCTTCATCATCTTCACCACCAAAGGAGACTTGAGTACACGGGTATGGGCACTCCCCTTGGCTTGAGCCAAGCTTGGGGGAGGTGCCTCGGTATCGTATCACCATCACTTTCATTTACCTTTACCTATTTTAGTTCGATCCTTAGCTCTTTCGTGATTTAGTTGAATAAAAGTTTAGTATGATCTATTTTTGAGTGTTAGTTTCTTGATCTATCTATCTATGTAATCGAGTGAGAGTTATATAATAAAGTTTAGTTGAGCTTTTGCTTCTTTACTTTCTTGTTCCAATCAAAATAGAAAGGAAATAAATGAAAAGAATCATATGCTAATCTTATGGTAAGTAATGACATCACATAAGGAAAAGTATAAGTGGTAAAATTTATTGGAGATTGACAAACATAGCATTGGTCAATGATGCAATTCATGAAAGAATTAATAAGGGAAGAGAAGATTCACATGCAAATACACTATCCTGGATATCTTTTATGATTGTGAGCCCCCATTAAATGTTATATGCCAAAATTGTTGACGTTGGACAAGGAAGACAACGTAATGATTTATGTTTGTTCATATTCACATAGAAGTTATATTGTCATAGATCCTTCAACATGTGGTGCTTGCTCAATATCTTTGCTAGCCAAAAATTCTGCACTAAGTAGAGATACTACTTGTGCATCCAAAAACCCTAAACCCAAACTCATGCTTTGAGAGTCCACCATACCTACCTACGGATCAAGTAAGATCCTTCAAGTAAGTTGTCATCGGTGCACTAAGGCAATAAAAGTTGCTTCTACATGTGTTTACTTTTATGTAAGAGTCAAAGTAGAAAATTGAGCGTTGTACGAACTTATGATGGCAAAGTAATAAAAGCGACGGACTGCATAATAAAGTTGCTATCATAGGGGGCAATATAGCGTGACGTTCTTTTACATTAAGGGATTTGGCATAGAAACCAAAAAGCACATGACAACCTCTGCTTCCCTCTGCGAAGGGCTTATATTTTACTTTTATGTATTTACTTTTATGCAAGAGTCAAAGTATTCTTCCCTATTCCTTTTCACTTTTTCTTTTTGCAAGCATCATGTGGCGAGGAAAGATCTAGGCACATATATCCAGTTGGATATGAGTGAGCATGAGTTATTATTGTTGACATCACCCTTGAGGTGAATACATTGGGAGGCGAAACTACAAGCCCCTATCTTTCTATGTGTCCGGTTGAAACTTTTTGCTCATGGGTATGTTGTGAGTGTTAGCAATCATAGAAGACTAAATGATGGTTGAGTATGTGGACTTGCCAAATGGCTCCGACACGAGACCCTTCCTGAAAATATGATGAATTGTAGTTGCAAAGTTGACTGAGAACATAGTTTGTTGGTTTTCAATAAGGTTTATGCTTTATACTTCTATGTTGTGATGAATTGTTACTTGTTCATGAGAAGTTATATGATGAGGTTATATAATGAAAGTTATATGAATAAGTTCTATGATGAAGTTTGTTGCTGCTATGATAATAAGCAGTCGCCGTCTTCCATGCCCTACTCTTCCTCATCGGAGCCTGTGCCTTGCACATCACCGGGGGATGTGGGGTCGATGGTAGTTTGTCGTGGTTGGAGCCGGCCACGACCATCACGCCGCGGGTGCAGTGGCAGGGGTTGTCATGCAGCATACGTGGTCCCGGGAAATGCAACTCTGGCTCGCCAACATCCGCCGCGAGAGTTGTCGCGGCCTCACGCGCGTGCCGCCTTGCACGGTTGGCACGTCGCACCATACTTGTGTTCGGACGCCAGATGGACCGCACTGTCTCCGGTGAGTCGGCGGTGACACACCTCCCGCCGGATCCATGAGCCATTTGACACACGCAATGGATTCCCACGGGATGGAGTTGATACTTGTGATCTGTGTTGGGTTTTCCGTGAAGAGGAACGGGTAATTGCAGCACAAAGCGGGTAAGTATTTCCCTCAGTTATGAAACCAAGGTTTATCGAACCAATAGGAATATCAATCCCCAACCGTGTTCAGCGGCTGCACACAAATGAACAAACAACTTGCACCCAACGTGGGCAAGAGGGTTGTCAATCCCCTTGATCTCGTTATTTGCAAGCAAATGAGTTGTGTAGATAATTGTTGATAAATATAAATTGCAAAATAAATAAAAAATAAATAAAGACAGCAAGGTAAATATAGCGTTTGCAAATATATAAGTGAATAGACCCCGAGGCCATAGTGTTCCCTAGCGACATCTCTCATGTAGGCAGCATACGGTGGGTAAACAAATTACTGTCGGGCAATTGATAGAAAAGCGGATAGTTATGCGATGTTCACGGCAATGATCATGTATATATAGGCATCACGTCCACATGTAAATAGGCCGACTCCTGCCTGCACCTATTACTATTACTCCACTCATCGACCGCTATCCAGCATGCATCTAGAGTATTAAGTAAAACAGAGTAATGCTTGGAGAACGATGACATGATGTAGACAAAGTAAACTCAAACAATATGAATGAATCCCATCGTTTTATCCTTAGTAGCAACAACACAAAGACGCATCTTGTCCCCTACTTTCTCACTGGGATATAGAAACTCGCCAGGTTGAACCTACCACAACGCACCACTCCCACCGATGAAATATCAATCTACTTGACAAAGCATATCAATAGATCGGAGAGCATTACGAAGCTATAATGATCATGCACATAAGAGATAATATAATTCAGAGGCATCTCAAATACTTTTCATGAATAATCTGAACATAAACCCACAATTCATCGAATCCCAACAAACACACCGCACAATAGGATTACATCGGATAGATCAAAGCAAAGATGCGATGACCATTGTATTGAAGATCATAAGAGAGAGAGATTGCCATCTAGGTACTAGCTATGACCCCGTAGGTCTGTGGTGAACTACTCACACATCATCATGAGGACAGCAAGGTTGATGAAGAGGCCCTCCATGATCGATCACCCCTCCGGCAGGGTGCCGGAATGGAGCTCCAGATGGCCTCGCGACGGAGCAGAGACTTGCGGCGGTGTAAAAAGGGTTTCGGGACTGCCTCTGTTATTTTTAGGGTGAAAGAGAATTTATAGGCCAGAGAGGGGCGTCAGGAGGCAGCCGAGGGAGGCACAAGCCATCACGGCGCGCCCCCCCTGTGGCGCACCCTGTTGGCTTGTGCGGCCCTCGTGCGTCCCTCGACCTCCTTCCGAAGCTTCCAAGTCTTCTTTTGGTCCAGAAAAAATCATCAAAAAGTTTCATGACAATTGGACTTTGTTTGGTACTGTAAACCTGAAAAGCAAAAAACACGCAGAAAACAGCAACTGGCACTGGGCACTGGGTCAATAGGTTAGAGCTCAAAATATTATAAATTGATAAATAAAGACCCAAAAAGTATCCTAGAATGATAATATATCAGCATGGAACAATAAAAAATTATAGATACGTTGGAGACGTATCAAGCATCCCCAAGCTTAATCCCTACTCGTCGTCGAGTAGGTAAATGATAAAAACAGAATTTTTGATGTGACATGCTATCCACTATGTAATCTTATTCAAGTATGCTCATTGAGAAAAGATGAATCAACAAATATTAACATAGAAATATTCAAAGTGTAAGAAACAAAATTGTTAATTCCTAAAAGTATACGATTCTTAAGAAATGTTTACCCCCCCCCAATTCATCTTATTGTATTAGCAAGGCATGGCTCCATCTTCACCACATTAATACAAATGTTAAGCACCACGGTGTCCAAGTCAGGCAATTGGTTCATACTTTTTCAATATGCATCAACTTTTTATTCTTCACGCAATACATTAGCGTGAGCCGTTGGACATAGCATTTAAATGGAATAGAGTATGGTGGTAGATATCAAAGGGGTAGGAAGTGGAGAAGTTAGTCTCACATCAACTAGGCGTACCAATGGTCTATGGAGATACCCATCGATAAATGTCAATGCAAGGAGTAGGGATTGCCATGCAAATGATGCACTAGAGCTAAGTGTATGAAAGCTCAAATGAAGCTAAGTGGGGTGTGCATCCAACTTGCTTGCTCATGAAGACCTCGGGCATTTGAGGAAGCCTGTCGTAGGAATATACAAGCCAAGTTTGAAATAATGAATAGGTAATTCCCACTAGCATATGAAAGTGATATATCATGAGACTCTCTACATGAGGAACATGGTGCCACTTTGAGGCACAAGTGTGGTAAAGGATAGTAGTAAAGTCCCTTCTCTCATTTTCTCTCATTTTTTCTTTTTTTGAATGGATGGTGGGCTCATTTGGCCTCCCCCATCTTTATTATTGTCAAGAGTCTTATCTCGACTTATGTGAGAATCATCGTCTCCATCATTCTTTCCTCACCGGGACAATGCTCTAACAATGATGATCATCACACTTTTATTTACTTACAACTCAACATGGAGAACTAATATGAAGATATGACTCTATATGAATGCCTCTGGCAGTGTACCAGGATGTGCAATGATCTAGTGTGACATGTATCAAAAACATTATGAAGGTGGCTTTGCCACAATTACTATGTTAGCTCTATATGAGCATGCAAAGCAATATGACGATGAACGAACTAGTCATGTGAAGTGACGATGGAATTTGCATGGCAATATATCTCAGAATGGCTATGGAAATGCCATGATAGGTAGGTATGGTGACTATTTTGAGGAAGATATAATAAGGCTTATGTGCAACAGAGCATATCATGTCATGGGGTTTGGATGCACCGGCAAAAGTTGCACCGATCCTCGAGGTGAGAACGGGCTATTCACGGTACCGAAGAGGCTAGCAAATTATGAAAAGGTGAGATTGTGTATGTCCATGGTTTCACATTAGTCATAAAGAACTCATATACTTATTGCAAAGTTTTATTAGTTTATCATAAATCAAAGTACTAATCGCATGCCCCGAGGGAAGAGGTTGGTAGGAGTTAACCATCGCGCGCTTCCGACCCGAAACAACACTAGGATTTCAACGAGGAATAGAAATGCTCACACATCATCACCATGCCTTTTTAATTTTTAGATGAACAAAAAGGTTAACCCCTCTTAATATTGACACTTCTACGGTTTAACAATTATGAACTCACACCTATTTCACATTACTACATCAACATCATTAACCCACAATTTCTTTATATGTGCTACATGATGGTTTTGATTATCACTCTTTGAATACCTAATATTTTTGGACTAGTCTGTATGACCCATGCAAATTACCATCACTATTTATTAACTCTCAAACAAATATAAGTGAAGAACGAGAGTGAAATCATTTCTTTAAAATCTACACGCCACCGTGCTCAAAAAGATATAAGTGAAGTACTAGAGCAACTGCTAAGCTCAAAAGATATAAGTGAAGCACATAGAGTATTCTAACAAATTATGATGAATGTGTGTCTCTCTTAAATAGGTGTGTCCAGTAAACAATGATTATGGCAAACTGAAAGTAAAAGCAAACAAAAGCAAACGACACTCCAAGCAAAACTCATATCATGTGACGAATAAAAATATAGCTTCAAGTGACATACCGATGGATTTGAGACGAAAGAGGGGATGCCTTCCGGGGCATCCCCAAGCTTAGATGCTAGAGTCTCCTTATTCCTTTGTCCATCAAGATAACACCCAAAACTTGAAAACTTCAATCACACAAAACTCAACAAAACCTTGTGAGATCCGTTAGTATAAGAAACATATTGCATACTTGAAGTACTGTTGTAAATTGATTCAAATTTCATAAATTCATAATAGGTACTGTATTCTAACTTCTCCCTGGCTTATACCCCCCGATACAATCCATAGTTTAATCAAAATAAGCAAATATGCAAGCAAAAACAGAATCTGTCTAAAACAGAACAGTCTGTAGCAATCTGTAGATACCCTGTACTTCTGTAACTCTAAAAATTATGAAAAATTAGGAAAACCTCTAAAATTTGTATATAAACACTTTTTAAAAATTTCAGATCATTATCACGCTCCAGCAAAAAATTAAAATTCATGTACTGGAGTCAAAAGTTTCTGTTTTATTTCAGCATCGATTCTACTCATCTTGTGAGTCATCCCAAAGGATTTACTTGACACAAACACTAATTTAAACACAAAAACATAATAATTACAGAGTCAATAATAATTTTATTAAAAATAAACAGAAAGTTCAAAGCAAAAATTTAAAGATAACTATTAGGTTGCCTCCCAACAAGCGCTATTGTTTTATGCCCCTAGCTAGGCATAATGCATAGTTTCAAGTTTTGTCATGTTTGCTCACAAGGGATCCACTCCCCTTCATGTCCTTTAAAACTAGCTCTTCTAATATCTTACTTAATAAATATCATTTCTCAAATTTAGTGTAAGGGCTCAATTGGTCAAAAGGATTCGTAATATCATCACTAACATCATTATCATCATAGGGATCTTCATATAAAACGTGAATTTCATCATTGATAGTTTCCCTAATAGTGTTTTCACGCCAATCTTTACTAAAACCTTCATTTAGCAATCCATTCAAATTTATCACAAGTATGAAGGAATAAAGCTTGCATTAATTATTCGGAAGAAACATTTCTCCTCATATTCTCGCTAAACCCTTGGCAATTATTGGATTCCATCAGACGCAAAGCATCTCTATTATGTAGGATAACTTCTACAGGGGGAGTTTCAGATTTAACTCTATAGAAAGAAAATATATCTCTTGCTTCCCGCACTATATAATCAAATTCATGCATAAGGATGATGGTAACAATCTTCTTAATCTTAGGATTGCGAATACTCAGAAATCCCAAAAATATCTTTTGGAACATAGGATGGAGATGCACAAATTTTCTTTCTAGTTTCAAAATTAACATGGTAATAGCATACACATAACAACTTGTCTCCTCAAGTATGGTCCCATTAGTAAAAGGGATAGCTCCTGAGCACTCAAAAAATTCTTGTATAACATGTTTCCCAATGATGTTTCCACTGCCCACTTCATAGATTTTTGATTTTAAAACCGTGTGGGTATTACTACTAGGAAATTGATTAGGAGGTTCATGAATAGCATAATCAATATTTATTCTCTCCTTTTCCGTGTCACTAGCACTATCTTCACTACCGCTCTCAACAATAACTTTCTCAAACTCAGACATGATAGCTACTTCAAACAAACAAAAGAGTAAACTAGTAAGCAAAGGTAAATATTTTTGTATTTTTGATTTTTATGTGACAAGCCAAATATAACAGCAAATAAAAAGAAGAACAAGTGAATGAAAATTTGTGTGAAGTTACTTGGTAGTTGATGATGATATTCCCCGGCAAAGGCGCCAGAAATCCTTCATGATACTTGTGATCTGCGTTGGGTTTTCCGTGAAGAGGAACGGGTAATTGCAGCACAAAGCGGGTAAGTATTTCCCTCAGTTATGAAACCAAGGTTTATCGAACCAATAGGAATATCAATCCCCAACCGTGTTCAGCGGCTGCACACAAATGAACAAACAACTTGCACCCAATGCGGGCAAGAGGGTTGTCAATCCCCTTGATCTTGTTATTTGCAAGCAAATGGGTTGTGTAGATAATTGTTGATAAATATAAATTGCAAAATAAATAAAAAGTAAATAAAGGCAGCAAGGTAAATATAGCATTTGTGAATATATATAAGTGAATAGACCCGGGGGGGCATAGTGTTCCCTAGCGACATCTCTCATGTAGGCAGCATACGATGGGTAAACAAATTACTGTTGGGAAATTGATAGAAAAGCGGGTAGTTATGCGATGTTCACGGCAATCATCATGTATATATACGCATCACTTCCATAAGCAAATAGGCCGATTCCTGCCTGCACCTATTACTATTACTCCACTCATCGACCGCTATCCAGCATGCATCTAGAGTATTAAATAAAATAGGGTAATGCTTGGAGAACGATGACATGATGTAGACAAAGTAAACTCAAACAATATGAATGAAACCCATCGTTTTATCCTTAGTAGCAACAACACAAAGACGCATCTTGTCCCCTTGAAAGCACATTTGCTCCCTTGGTGGTTTTGGTAATTAATAACAACATATATGTCATTGAACTAATGTTTCCACTAAGCATATTTCAGGAAAAGTTCAATGATAGGGATGGCAAAAGGATTGTGGAGAAACCCCAAGATGCAAGGAAATGGATTGGCAAAGCTTCAAGCAAGAGGACTCTACATTTTACTTTGTGAGAAATCACTTTGAGTCCATAGGAAAGCCAATACTATAAAAGGGGGTAAGGTACTGTTGGTGAACAAGATGCTCCACGTGCACAAGTGATAGTCACCAAAAACACCCACAAACTCTTCCACAAAAAGTCTGTCCAAGTCAAACATCCAAAATCGGTGCAACCAACAATCCCCACTCGGTGCCACTGATTCCCAAACTCACACAGACCCATGCCAAACCCTAGCCATTCGGTGCAACCGATTCTGCATCGGTGCCACCGAGTTTAGTTGCCAACTTTCTGTTTAGCTATTTTCAGTCTTCGGTACCACCGAGTTTTTCCAGTCGGTCTCACCGAGTTTTTGGACCAACTCCCTGGTTAGCCATTCACAAGAATCGATACCACCGAGTTTTGTGAATCGGTCCCACCGAGTTTTTGTCAAGAATTGGTACCACCGAGATTTGAGAATCGGCGTCACCAAGTTGTGCAATCTGACCGTTGGTCACCTAATCGGTACCACCGAGAGTTATGTATCGGTCTCACCGAGATTCAAAAGTTACTGCCTTTTGGTGACTTCGGTACCACCGAGTTTTACACTTCGGTGTCACCGAGTTGGTCACTTTAGGTGTAACGGTTGGATTTTTGGGGATGCCTATATATACCCCTTCACCACCACCCACTCGAAAGAGAAGCACTCAGAACTATTCCATACTTTCCCCATCTTATTTTCTGAGAGAGAGAGCCACCTACTCATGTGTTGAGATCAAGCTATTCCATTCCTACCATATGAATCTTGATCTCTAGCCTCCCCAAGTTGCTTTCCACCAAATCAATCTCTTCCACCAAAGCCAAATCTGTGAGAGAGTGATTGTGTGTTGAGGAGTCTATCATCTTGAAGCACAAGAGCAAGGAGTTCATCGACATTGCCGAGCCTATTACCTTTTGGAGGGTGGTGCCTCCTAGATTGGTTAGGTGTCGCTTGGGAGCCTCCTACTTCGTGTTGTGGAGTTGAACCAAGAAGTTTGTACGGGCAAGGAGATCGCCTACTTCGTGAAGATCTACCCATAGTGAGGCTAGTCCTTCGTGGACGGAAGCCGTTATGGAATAGTCAAGGTTGCTACTTCGTGGACCCTTATGGGTGGAGCCCTCCATGGACTCTCGCGACCGTTACCCTCCATGGGTTGAAGACTCCATAAACGTGGACGTACGATAGCACCACCTATCGGAACCACGGGAAAAATCTTCGTGTCTACAAATTGCGTTTGATCTTCCTTCCTACCCTCTACTATACATGGTTGTTGTTACTTTCCGCTGATATACTCTTAGATATGCATGTGTAGGGTGTACTTGACTTGCTATCATTGCTAAAATCTGCCAACACTTAAAATTGGGAAAAGGTAGGATTTTTATTTGGTCAAGTAGTCTAATCACCCCCCCTCTAGACATACTTTCGATCCTACAAGTGGTATCAGAGCTTTGGTCTCCATTGCATTGGTCTCACAACCTAGGAGAGTATGGCATCTAGTGAGGGAAATTATCACCATAGAGGTCCGTACTTTGATGGCACAAATTTTGCTAGTTGGAAGCACAAAATGAAAATGCATATTCTTGGTCATAACCCCGCCATTTGGTTGTTGTTCGTGTTGGCTTGCAAGGTGAATTCTTTGGTGATGGAAAGGAACCGGATCGTGAAGCGACCGCGGATGAATTGAAGATGTTGCAATACAACGCTCAAGCATGTGACAGTTTCTTCAACTGCCTATGCCCCGAAGAATTCAACAAAATCAGCCGTCTTGAGAATGCAAAAGAGATTTGGGATACTTTGGTTGATATGCATGAAGGTACCGAATCCGTGAGAGAATCCAAGTTGGACGTTCTTCAAAGTCAGCTCGACAAGTTCAAGATGAAGGATGGTGAAGGAGTCGCAGAGATGTACTCTAGGCTAGCTCTCATCACAAATGAGATTGCCGACTTAGGAAGCGAAGAAATGACCGACAAATTCATCATCAAGAAGATACTTCGAGCTTTGGATGAGAGATATGACACCGTGTGCACATTGATCCAAATGAAGCCCAACTACAAAGATCTCAAGCCTACGGAAGTCATTGGAAGGATTGTTGCTCATGAGATGACACTCAAGGACAAAGAAGAGCTTCACAACAAGTCTAGCGGTGCTTACAAAGCCACAAGTGATGCTCCCACAACTTCAAGCGACAACCTTGTCACCAATGAAGAGATAAGCCTCATGGTCAAGAAATTCAACAAGTTCTACAAGAATAGAGGCAAAGAACGAAGCTCCAACTCAAGATATGAAGAGAAGCGTTCGTCAAGTCGTGACCGAAACTGCTACAATTGTGGGAAGCCCGGACACTACTCAAATGAGTGCACGGCTCCCTACAAACCAAGAGAAGAGTCACCTAGAATACGAAGCTCAAGGAATGAATCACCTAAAAGAGAGAGAAGGAGTAGAGATGATCGTTATGAACGAAGACCCTCAAGGAGAAGTAGGGACTCAGAGAAGAAGGACAAGTACACCAAGAGCTACACAAGAAGAAGACATCAAGCTCATGTTGGTGAATGGGTTTTCGGCTCCGAATCCGACAACAACTCCGAGAGAAGCTATCACTCCAACTCCGACTATAGTCAAGATGAAGGTGTTGCCGGACTTGCACTAGTGACTACCAACTCCTATGATCTATTTGACTCACCAAATGAAGGGAGTGGAAGTTGCTTCATGGCTAAAGGCCCCAAGGTATCACACCCCGAGTATCTTGATTTCAATAGTGATGAAGATGATTTACTTTGTGATGATGACTTGCTCTTTGATAAAACTAGTGATGTTAGTCAAAATGAACTTGATAATTTTCATGCTAGTCAAGATAAGTCAGTTGATGATGATAAGATGAAAATAGAACAACTAACTAAAGAATTAAACACTCTTAAGTTAGCTCATGAATCTACTCTCGAAGATCATAGAGAGCTTGTAAGGATTCATGAGAAGCTACGCTTCGAGAAGCTCAACTTGGAGCAAGAACATGAGTTTCTTAAAGCTATCAATGACGATCTCCGAAAGAAGACTTCATCTTATCTAGCCAAACGATTACTCTTGTCTACATTCATGCCGCAAGTTAAACCTAGACAAACTAGTAACAAAGGCAAGAAAGGTTCTTCATCTAGTAGCAACAATAAAAATGCTAAATCTAATGATGTTGCTTCTAGTAGTTATGTTGATTCCACTAATGATGATTCTTTTAGCCAAGTTACACTTGAGAAAGAAAACGATTTATTGAAAGGAATTATAGAGAAAGGTATCTACAAGAGTCTTGCCGGATGTAAGCAATTTGAGGAGATTGTACGCAAGCACGGAGGATACCGGAAGAACCATGGCATTGGCTACTTCAACGCTAATGGAGTTGAATGGGAAGAAGGTCAATACCCCAAGCCCAAGTTTGTTCCTCAAAGGGACAAGTATGAAAATACTCTTCCCAAGGGAACAAACACTCAACATGACCTTCCACCACAAGACCACAAGCTCAAGGGCAAGAACAAGCTTCAAGAGGACATTGACTCACATGAAGATGAATCCCAAGCTTTGGTGGAGTGGGTTCCCAAGGCTACTTCAAGCTCAACTTCTACAAGTGCCACTCCAACACCAAGGATCCCCATCAAGTTGATGTGGGTCCCCAAGAAGAAGAACTAGAGAAGTTCTTGAGGGGTGACTCCACCAATGAAATTCACTCACATTCATTATTGGCAAGAACTAGTTGCAATCAACGTCAACATTATGCAATAGTTCAAGGAGTCACACATTCCCTCAAAGGTAAGCAAGGGACAAGGTAATCAAAAAATCCATGGACATCATCATGTATGCTTTGCACTCCATGTCCATAGATATCCTTGTATTTGTCTCTTGTGTGTTGGAACTAACCCATGTAGGTGAGAAGAGTAAGAAAACAACAAGGATGCTCCCAACTCTTGGTGATCTTCATCAACCTTGAGCATCCACCACTACCTCACCAACATGAAGTCCTCATCGACAAAACCCAAGGTTAGTTTATCCCTCCTATGGGGGGATGTCACATCAAGGGGGAGCTTTACTCTAAGACTTGAGTTAAAGCACCTCATAGCATGTGAAAACATTAAATGCTTTATGTAAAAGTGGTAACCCCACTTGTGCTTAAACGATGAGTATGACCTATGATCAAGTATTCTTACTTGGCTCCTAAGTCAATATACTCATATATAGATGACTCCGTCATCGCCAAAATGCTTGATAGATGCTAGTATGTATGTGCATGTTTGCCATGATTTCATTTGACATCTTATTGTGTGAGCATGTTGGTCTGCATTTATTTATCCATTCGAGGACATCCAATTGTTGCTATTTGGCTTTTGATTTTTCTTTTGCCAATTGGATGGACAAGAATGCCTAGGACCACTCTCTAGCTATCTATGCTTTCTCGTCTCATATTCTATTCTGGCTGTATCACAAAATTTGAACAAGGACTTTTCAATCTCTTTGTGTGAGGAGCACTCGGAGTTCCGTATCGACAAAGGACTGACCATTAAAACCTCCCAAGTGCATCTCGGTGGAACCAATACCAAATTCTCGGTATCACCGAATGCCTAGGGTTGATCTGGTTTTATATCTCGGTATCACCGATTCCATCTTCTCGGTTACACCGAGTTTCCCTATCAGCAGACAGTTGAGGAACTCGGTGACACCGAAAAGTTAGAACCGGTGTCACCGACAGCCACGTGTTTATATAGAGGCGGACACGACTTTTGAAATTAGTTCCTCAAACGTCATCCCCTCCAAAACCCTAGCTGCCGAACAGAGACCCCTGGTCATCGCCTTTGTCTTCCCGAGCGCCTCCACCGTTGGAAGTCCTCGCCGTCGACGGAATCTACACCACCGTCGCCGCCGCAGCGAAGTCGTCACCGGATTAGGGTACGATTTCGACCCCTCGTGCGCTCCTACCTCCGAATCTTGCGCATTAGGACTTTTCCATCGATAAGCCACTCTTTGAGATTGATCCATCCACAAGGAATTCTAGTAGAATAGCGAACGAAAGATTTTTTTTAGGGTTTGCCGTCCGCAACTTGAATCTCGGTGGAACCGATGCATAAGAATCGGTAGCACCGATTCTATTTTCTGGTCAACTGAGAACACCTCGGTGGAACCGAGTGCCCATTTTCGGTGTGACCGAAAGTGATGCCAAGTTCCTGGAATGCAGGTTGTCTGTCTCGGTGGATCCAAAAAATTTGCCTCGGTTGTACCGATATTCATCTGGCAGAATGCAAACCTTGAGAAATCTTAGTTCAAATCTTTGAAAACATCTGGATTTTGTGATGACTCATCCCTTCCACTCTTCTATACTCTAATTCACTGGGTCAGATATGTCAGATGCTGAAGACAGTCAGAATGATCTCAGAGAGCAGAGTGTTGACATGAGCTCAGGCACTAGTCCTGAGGGGAGCTATGATGATGTTCCTAGCTCTCCTGATCTACCCAAAGCTGCAACCAGGGCAAGAAGGAAGCTCAACTCAGATGAGGAGGATGAAGATTTCATACATGAGGAGCTGTCCAAGAAAGATGATACTGCCAAGAACACCACTGCTGTTGCTTCTTCATCCAAGAAGAAGAAATCCATAGGGAAAGAGTATGCTAGCTCAGGGTCAGTGAGAGCACCAGAGGGTGCTAGGGAAACAATGTCTGTTGAGCCCTCCAAGAAGTCTATGCCTAAGAAGGTAGGAGAGAAGAAGAGAGAGAGGACAAGATTTGTCAAAGCTAAAGTTCTTCCTTCTACTCCTGAGTATCTAGATGAAGAAGAAGAGGAGGAAGATCCAGTTGCCAAGGCTCCTCCTAAGAAGAAGAAGAAGCTCATGGCAGATGCAATGCCTAAGGCCACTTCATCCAAGGGCACCAAAACTGCCCCCAAGAAGGCTGCTGCAGAAAAACCCAAGAGGTTCTCTAGAGAGATACCAGCTTCCAGCAAGAATAAGACCTCCACCTTTAGGGAAGCTGATGATGATGATATGACAGCTTTGATGAAGCTAAGACCACACCTTCCAGAGCACAATGCTAGCCACTTGCTTGCTGAAGATATGAAGAAGAGGAAGGACTCTGGTATGAGAGAATGGAGAGCCATTGATCCATATTCTCAGAGAAGAAAAACAGTTGTGGACTACAGATTTTATACCAAGGAGCAACAAGATTTCTACGAGACAATCTTGCTTGATAAGAGCCCTGGTGTAAGTGACATGAGGTATGTAGATTGGAAGTATATCAAGGAGAATGAGGACTACTTCCCAAGTGTGCAAGACAACTTTCACTGCATTGGTCTGGATGAATTTGTTGGCAAGGAATTCACTGCATGGAATGATGAAATGATCATGCAATTCTACTCCACTGCTCACTTCTATGGAGATGGTAGAATTGTATGGATGACTGAAGGAGCAAGATATGAATCCACTATTGAGGAATGGGCTGCCATCTTAGGAGTCCCACAGGTGGAAGATGGTGACATAAATGTATACAATGAGCCCAAGGCTATCCATGATGCTATGAAGAACATGTACATTGAGATCCCTGCTGCAAACTTGAAATCTCACAAGTTAGGATCCATTTACTTCCTCCAGGCTGGTCTGTGTACTATCAACACCATCTTGAGGCATACATTGATGCCTAAGTCTGGAGATGACAAGATGACCAGAGGCTATTCCATCAACGTGCTGCTCCACCTAGATCAACATACAAGATTCAGAGTGATGGATTTGATAGTAGAGACTGTGAAGAGGGTTGCTGCTGATTAGAAGCGCTCTTGCTGCTATGCACCCTACATCCAGATGCTCATCAACTCAAAGCTGGAGAAGCACATCTTTGCTCTTGATAGACCACATTTGCCACAACTGCCCGATCTAGAAGATAATGTTGTGGTGATGAACCCAGATCATCCCACATCTGCTACAGCACATGCACATGCAGAGGCTGCCAGAGACTCTAGTTCTCAGATGCCCAGGTCAAGGAGTGAACAGATGGATCTCCTACTCAACACTATGCTCCGCATGCAGAAGGACATCAGCGAGGTATTGAAGAACCAGGCAAGTCTTGCGAGGATTGTTGACAACAAGTTTCACACTCTCAACAACAAGGTGGATGGGCTGACTAAGACAGTTGATGAGCTCAAGAAGGAAGTTGATGCAGTGCCTAGCCCTCATTCCACTGATGATGATGATGAGGATCGTGCACCTCTCAGGCCTAGCACTCAGTTCACTACTTAGGCTAGATCAGCTACAGTGCCAGCTTCAGAGTTGCGACCTTCTTCATCAGCACCTGCTACAGCCTCTTCAGCTCCATCAGCTCCTCCAGTTCCTCCAGTTGCTACACCGACTCCGTCCATGATGTCTGCAGACATCTTCGCTGATGCCGTTCTCTCGACTCCTTCATCGGCTACCGAAGGAGATCAGCCCCAGAAGAGCGCTTAGATATATACCTTCGAACTTTTTGGTAACTTGTTGCCAAAGGGGGAGAAGATGTATATAGATCTTTAGGCTTCGAGAGAGAGGGCGTTGCTTTTTATCGCTTTTCAAAACATTGATCTTTTGGTTGGTTTGCTTGCGTTAAACCTTGTTGGTGTTTGATCATACACTTGATGTGCATTGCTACTATTTCCTATCCTTGTGATGCTTATGAAATGATCATTCACTTTTACTTGATTGTGTTGTGCTATGATATTCATTCTTATTATTATCGCACACCACCAAGTTGTATGTGACATGAAAGAGTGCCCCATGTACCTAATCGATTGTGCATTTTCATTCAAACACAAATTCAAAATAATGCACAAATTTAGGGGGAGCTCTTGCTTATCACATACTTCTCAAAGCGACGATTATATTCTTTGATTATATCATTTGTCAAAGCTTTGATCTATATGTTGTCATCAATTACCAAAAAGTGGGAGATTGAAAGCACATTTGCTCCCTTGGTGGTTTTGGTAATTAACAACAACATATATGTCATTGAACTAATGTTTCCACTAAGCATATTTCAGGAAAAGTTCAATGATAGGGATGGCAAAAGGATTGTGGAGAAACCCCAAGATGCAAGGAAATGGATTGGCAAAGCTTCAAGCAAGAGGACTCTACATTTTACTTTGTGAGAAATCACTTTGAGTCCATAGGAAAGCCAATACTATAAAAGGGGGTAAGGTACTGTTGGTGAACAAGATGCTCCACGTGCACAAGTGATAGTCACCAAAAACACCCACAAACTCTTCCACAAAAAGTCTGTCCAAGTCAAACATCCAAAATCGGTGCAACCAACAATCCCCACTCGGTGCCACCGATTCCCAAACTCACACAGACCCATGCCAAACCCTAGCCATTCGGTGCAACCGATTCTGCATCGGTGCCACCGAGTTCAGTTGCCAACTTTCTGTTTAGCTATTTCAGTCTTCGGTACCACCGAGTTTTGCCAGTCGGTCTCACCGAGTTTTTGGACCAACTCCCTGGTTAGCCATTCACAAGAATCGGTACCACCGAGTTTTGTGAATCGGTCCCACCGAGTTTTTGGACAAACTCTCTGGTTAACCGTTGTCAAGAATTGGTACCACCGAGATTTGAGAATCGGCGTCACCGAGTTGTGCAATCTGACCGTTGGTCACCTAATCGGTACCACCGAGAGTTATGTATCGGTCTCACCGAGATTCAAAAGTTACTGCATTTTTATCACTTCGGTACCACCGAGTTTTACACTTCGGTGTCACCGAGTTGGTCACTTTAGGTGTAACGGTTAGATTTTTGGGGATGCCTATATATACCCCTTCACCACCACCCACTCAAAAGAGAAGCACTCAGAACTATTCCATACTTGCCCCATCCTATTTTCTGAGAGAGAGCCACCTACTCATGTGTTGGGATCAAGCTATTCCATTCCTACCATAAGAATCTTGATCTCTAGGCTCCCCAAGTTGCTTTCCACCAAATCAATCTCTTCCACCATAGCCAAATCTGTGAGAGAGTGATTGTGTGTTGAGGAGTCTATCATCTAGAAGCACAAGAGCAAGGAGTTCATCGACATTGCCGAGCCTATTACCTTTTGGAGGGTGGTGCCTCCTAGATTGGTTTGGTGTCGCTTGGGAGCCTCCTACTTCGTGTTGTGGAGTTGAACCAAGAAGTTTGTACGGGCAAGGAGATCACCTACTTCGTGAAGATCTACCCATAGTGAGGCTAGTCCTTCGTGGACGGAAGCCGTTATGGAATAGTCAAGGTTGCTACTTCGTGGACCCTTATGGGTGGAGCCCTCCGTGGACTCTCGCGACCATTACCCTCCGTCGGTTGAAGACTCCATAAACGTGGACGTACGATAGCACCACCTATCGGAACCACGGGAAAAATCTTCGTGTCTACAAATTGCGTTTGATCTTCCTTCCTACCCTCTACTATACATGCTTGTTGTTACTTTCCGCTGCTATACTCTTAGACATGCATGTGTAGGGTGTACTTGACTTGCTATCATTGCTAAAATCTGCCAACACTTAAAATTGGGAAAAGGTAGGATTTTTATTTTGTCAAGTAGTCTAATCACCCCCCTTTAGACATACTTTCGATCCTACACCCCTACTTTGTCACTAGGATATAGAAACTCGCCAGGTTGAACCTACCACAACGCACCACTCCCACCGATGAAATATCAATCTACTTGGCCAAAGCATATCAATAGATCGGAGAGCATTATGAAGCTATAATGATCATGCACTAATACGTCTCCAACGTATCTATAATTTTTGATTGTTCCATGCTATTATATTATCTGTTTTGGATGTTTTATATGCATTAATATGCTATTTTATATTATTTTTGGGACTAACCTATTAATCTAGAGCCTAGTGCCAGTTTCTGTTTTTTCCTTGTTTTTGAGTATTGCAGATAAGGAATATTAAACAGAGTCCAAACGGAATAAAATCTTCGAAATAATTTTTCTTGGACCAGAAGACATCTACCAAGCTTGGAGACCAAGGCAGGAGAGCCGCCGTGTGGGGGGTAGGGCGCGCCCCCTGGCTTATGGGCCCATGGCAGCTCCCCCAACCCTATTTCTCGGCCTATAAATTCACAAATATTCCCTGCATACCAGAGAGAGCCACGAAAACACTTTTCCGCCGCCAGGAGCCTCGGTTCCCGTGAGATCCAATCTTGGAGCCTTTTCCGGTAATCTGTCGGAGGGGGATTCGATCACGAAGGGCATCTACATCAACTCCATTGCCCCTCCGATGATGCGTGAGTAGTTCACCACAGACCTTCGGGTCCATAGCTAGTAGCTAGATGGCTTCTTCTCTCTCTTTGCTCTTCAATACCATGTTCTTCATGATCTTCATGGAGATCTATTCGATGTAATACTCTTTTGCGGTGTGTTTGTCGAGATCCGATGAATTGTGGGTTTATGTTCAGATTATCTATAAATATTATTTGAGTCTTTTCTGAATTCTTATATGCATGATTTCATATCTTTGCAAGTCTCTTCGAGTTATTGGTTTGGTTTGGCCAACTAGATTGGTAATTCTTACATTGGGAGAAGTGCTTAGTTTTGGGTTCAATCTTGCGGTGTCCTCACCCAGTGACATAGTAGGGGTAGCGAGGCACGTATTGTATTGTTGCCATCGAGGATAAAAAGATGGGGTTTTCATCATATTGCTTGAGTTTATCCCTCTACATCATGTCATCTTACCTAATGTGTTACTCTGTTCTTCATGAACTTAATACTCTAGATGCAGGCAGGAGTTGGTCGATGTGTGGAGTAATAGTAGTAGATGCAGAATCGTTTCGGTCTACTTGACACGGACGTGATGCCTATATGCATAATCATTGCCTTGGATATCTTCATAATTATTCGCTTTTCTATCAATTGCTTGACAGTAATTTGTTCACCCACCGTAATACTTGCCATCATGAGAGAAGCCTCTAGTGAAACCTATGGCCCCCGGGTCTATTTTCCATATTATACTTTTAGATCTAAAACCAAAAATACCAAAAATATCTTGCTGCAATCTTTTTTACTTTTGTTTTACTTTACTTTCAAGCAATCATATCTATCTATCTCTATCAGATCTCATCCTTGCAAGTAACCGTGAAGGGATTGACAACCCCTTTATAGCGTTGGGTGCAAGTGTTTGATTCTTTGTGTAGGTACATCTATTGGGGACTTGCTTGTATCTCCTACTGGATTGATACCTTGGTTCTCAACAACTGAGGGAAATACTTATCTACTTTGCTGCATCACCCGTTCCTCTTCACGGAAACCAACGCATGCTCGAGAAGTAGCAAGAAGGATTTCTGGCGTCGTTGCCGGGGAGATACATAGCAAGTCAGGATAAGAACTCTCCCGTCAACTTGCCAATTTCTGGCGCCGTTGACGGGGAGATCTACATCAAGCCTACTAAGTACCCATCACAAACTCATCTCTTGCATTTACATTATTTGCCATTTGCCTCTCGTTTTCCTCTCCCCCACTTCTAAAACGATTTTCCAAAAAAGATTCGCCTTTTTATTTGCCCTTCTTCCGTTCGTCTTTTCGTTTGCTTTTTTGCTTGCTTGTGTGTTAAATTGGTTGGTCGTCTTTATGGCTCAACCCAAAGGCTTTGATCCTTATCTTAGAAAGTTGGAAGATATTGAGGATAACGTTAAAAGTTTCATGTCGCTCCAGTATGATCACAATAGCTTCTTTAGGAATGAGCTTAAAGAACAAAAGACTATGTGGGAGTACATGAATAAGGAACTTGATGATATGTCCAAAGAGTTCTATGGTTTGAAATCTCAATTTGCTCACCTTGAAAACTTAGTGGGCCAAATTTCTGATAAACAAGCTACCTTAGTCAATAAAATGGCCGCGAAGCCAGAATCTTTGAATACTGATGAAGATCTTAAAGTGATTGATGTGACTCCTATTGAATCTTTGTTTTCTAATGTAAATCTTGATAAAGATGGGACTGGAGATGAGTCAACTTTAGCTAAAAGGCGTCCCAATGATTTGGAGTTTATAGATCTTAACGCTAAGATTGATAAAAGTGGGATTGAAGAGGTCAAAACTTTAAATAGCAATGAACCCACTCTTTTGGATTTCAAGGACTTTAATTATGATAGTTGCTCTTTGATTGATTGTGTTTCCTTGTTGCAATCCATGTTGAATTCTCCTCATGCTTATAATCAAAACAAAGCTTTTACTAAACATATTGTTGATGCTATGATGAAATCTTTTGAAGAAAAACTTGAGTTGGAAGTTTCTATACCTAGAAAGCTTTATAATGAGTGGGAACCTACTATTAAAATTAAAATTAAAGAATATGAGTGCCATGCTTTGTGTGATTTGGGTGCTAGCGTTTCCACGATTCCAAAAACTTTATGTGATGTGCTAGGTTTCCGTGAATTTGATGATTGCTCCTTAAATTTGCATCTTGCGGATTCCACTATAAAGAAACCTATGGGAAGGATTAATGATGTTCTTATTGTTGCAAATAGGAATTATGTGCCCGTAGATTTCATTGTTCTTGATATAGATTGCAATCCTACATGTCCTATTATTCTTGGTAGACCTTTCCTTAGAACGATTGGTGCAATTATTGATATGAAGGAAGGAAATATTAGATTCCAATTTCCATTAAGGAAAGGCATGGAGCACTTTCCTAGAAAGAAAATAAAATTACCCTATGAATCTATTATGAGAGCTGCTTATGGATTGCATACCAAAGATGACAATACCTAAATCTATTGCGTTTTGCCTAGCTAGGGGCGTTAAACAATAGCGCTTGTTGGGAGGCAACCCAATTTTATTTTTGCTTTCTGTTTTTTGCTTCTGTTTTGGTGTGTTTTGCACATTATTACTTCTGTAATAATTGTGTTTTCTTGTTTAAATTAGTGTTTGAGCCAAGTAAGACCTTTGGGATGGTCTACGGTGTTTGTTGATTTGATTTTGCTGAAAAACAGAAACTTTTGCTCTCAGTCCAGGAATTTTATAAATTCACTGGAACGTGCTTTTGATCTGAAATTTTTACAAAATATTTATATGCAAATTACCCTGATTTTCCTAATTTTTCAGAATTTTTTGAGTTACAGAAGTATTCGAAGTCTATAGATCGCTACAGACTGTTCTGTTTTTGACAGATTCTGTTTTCTATGTGTTGTTTGCTTATTTTGATGTATCTATGGGTTGTATCGGGGGGTATGAACCATGGGGAAGTTAGAATACAGTAGGTATTACACAAATATAAATAAAGAATGAGTTCACAACAGTACCTAAGTGGTGGTTTATTTTTCTTATACTAACGGATCTCATGAGTTTTCTGTTGAGTTTTGTGTTGTGAAGTTTTCAAGTTTTGGGTAAAGATTTGATGGACTATGGAATAAGGAGTGGCAAGAGCCTAAGCTTGGGGATGACCAAGGCACCCCAAGCCATATTCAAGGATACCAAAAAGCCTAATCTTGGGGATGCCCCGGAAGGCATCCCCTCTTTCGTCTTCAATCCATCGGTAAATTTACTTGAGGCTATATTTTTATTCACCACATGATATGTGTTTTGCTTGGAGCGTCTTGTATGATATGAGTCTTTGCTTTTTAGTTTGCCACAATCATCATTGCTGCACACATATTTTGAGAGAGACACGCTGAATCGTGAATTTATTAGAATACTCTATGTGCTTCACTTATATCTTTTGAGCTAGGTAATGTTGCTCTAGTGCTTCACTTATATCTTTTTAGAGCACGGTGGTGTTATATTTTATAGAAATTATTGAACTCTCGTACCTCGCTTATATTATTTTGAGAGTTTCTTAAAACAGCATGGTAATTTGTTTAGGTTATGAATTTAGTCCTAATATAATGGGCATCCAAGAGGGATATAATAAAAACTTTCATATTAAGTGCATTGGATACTATGAGAAGTTTGATTCCTTGCATATAGTTTTGAGATAATGGAGATGGTAATATGAGAGTCATGCTAGTGAGTAGTTGTGAATTGGAAGAGATACTTGTGTTGAAGTTTGTGATTCCCGTAGCATGCACGTATGGTGAACCGTTATGTAACGAAGTCGGAGCATGATTTGTTTAAGGATTGTCGACCTTTGTGTGAGGGTCGGGAGCGCGCGATGGTTAACTCCTACCAACCTCTCCCCTAGGAGCATGCGTCTAATGCTTTGTTTGATAACTAATAGACTTTTGCAATAAGTATGTGAGTTCTTTATGACTAATGTTGAGTCCATGGATTATACGCACTCTCACCCTTCCACCATTGCTAGCCTCTCTAGTACCGCGCAACTTTCGCCGGTACATCAAACCCACCTTCCTCAAAACAGCCACCATATATTTTCCTCAAAACAGCCACCATACCTACCTATTATGGCATTTCCATAGCCATTCCGAGATATATTGCCATGCAACTTCCACCGTTCCGCTTTTCATGACATGCACCATCACTTTCATATTGCATATAGAGTCATATTTTGTCATAGGTATCGAGTTGTAATTTTCCTTTTGAGTTGTAAGTAAATAAAAGTGTGATGATTTTCATTATTAGAGCATTGTCCCGTGTGAGAAAAGGACGATGGAAGCCATGACTCCCTCACAAGTTGGGATGAGTATCCAGACTTTACAAAAAAATAAAAGAGGCCAGCGAAGCCCAAATAAAAAAAAAGAGGCCAAAGATGACCACCAAAATAAAAAAAATGAGAGAAAGAGAGAAGGGACAATTGCTACTATACTTTTCCACACTTGTGCTTCAAAGTAGCACCATGATCTTCATGATAGAGAGTCTCCTATTTTGTCACTTTCATATAACTAGTGGAGTTTCATCTTGCACGACCACTTAGTTTTCTTTTTGAGCTTTCATACACTTATAGCTCTAGTGCACCCGTTGCATGGCAATCCCTACTCACTCACATTGATATCTATTGATGGGCATCTCCATAGCCCGTTGATACGCCTAGTTGATGTGAGATTATCTTCTTCCTTTCCCTTGCAACCTCCACCATATTCTATTCCACCTATAGTGCTATATCCATGGCTCACGCTCATGTATTGCGTGAGAGTTGAAAAGGTTTGAGAACACCAAAAGTGTGAAACAATTGCTTGGCTTGTTCATCGGGGTTGTGCATGATTTAGATACTTTGTGTGGGGAAGATGGAGCATAGCCAGACCATATGATTTTGTAGGGATAACTTTCTAAGGCCATGTTATTTCGAAAGGACACGATTGCCTTGTTGGTGTGCTCGAAGTATTACTGTTTTTATGTCAATATTAGACTATTGTTTTGAATCTTACGGATCTGAATATTCATGCCACAAAAAAAGAATATTACATGGATAAATATGTTAGGTAGCATTCCACATCAAAAATTCTGTTTTTATCATTTACCTACTCTAGGACGAGCAGGAATTAAGCTTGGGGATGCTTGATACGTCTCCAACCTATCTATAATTTTTGATTGTTCCATGCTATTATATTATCTATTTTGGATGTTTTATATGCATTAATATGCTATTTTATATTATTTTTGGGACTAACCTATTAATCTAGAGCCTAGTGCCAGTTTCTGTTTTTTCCTTGTTTTTGAGTATTGCAGATAAGGAATATTAAACGGAGTCCAAACGGAATAAAATCTTCGGAATAATTTTTCTTGGACCAGAAGACATCTACCAAGCTTGGAGACCAAGGCAGGAGAGCCGCCGTGTGGCCACAAGCCACAGGGGCGCGCCCAGGGGGGTAGGGCGCGCCCCCCTGGCTTGTGGGCCCATGGCAGCGCCCCCAACCCTATTTCTCGGCCTATAAATTCACAAATATTCCCTGGATACCAGAGAGAGCCACGAAAACACTTTTCCGCCGCCAGGAGCCTCGGTTCCCGTGAGATCCAATCTTGGAGCCTTTTCCGGTAATCTGCCGAAGGGGGATTCGATCACGGAGGGCATCTACATCAACTCCATTGCCCCTCCGATGATGCGTGAGTAGTTCACCACGGACCTTCGGGTCCATAGCTAGTAGCTAGATGGCTTCTTCTCTCTCTTTGCTCTTCAATACCATGTTCTTCATGATCTTCATGGAGATCTATCCGATGTAATACTCTTTTGCGGTGTGTTTGTCGAGATCCGATGAATTGTGGGTTTATGTTCAGATTATCTATGAATATTATTTGAGTCTTTTCTGAATTCTTATATGCATGATTTCATATCTTTGCAAGTCTCTTCGAGTTATTGGTTTGGTTTGGCCAACTAGATTGGTAATTCTTGCAATGGGAGAAGTGCTTAGTTTTGGGTTCAATCTTGCGGTGTCCTCACCCAGTGACATAGTAGGGGTAGCGAGGCACGTATTGTATTGTTGCCATCGAGGATAAAAAGATGGGGTTTTCATCATATTGCTTGAGTTTATCCCTCTACATCATGTCATCTTACCTAATGCGTTACTCTGTTCTTCATGAACTTATAACTCTAGATGCAGGCAGGAGTCAGTCGATGTGTGGAGTAATAGTAGTAGATGCAAAATCGTTTCAGTCTACTTGACACGGACGTGATGCCTATATGCATAATCATTGCCTTGGATATCTTCATAATTATTCGCTTTTCTATCAATTGCTCGACAGTAATTTGTTCACCCACCGTAATACTTGCCATCATGAGAGAAGCCTCTAGTGAAACCTATGGCCCCCGGGTCTATTTTCCATATTATACTTTTAGATCTAAAACCAAAAATACCAAAAATATCTTGCTGCAATCTTTTTACTTTTGTTTTACTTTACTTTCAAGCAATCATATCTATCTATCTCTATCAGATCTCATCCTTGCAAGTAACCGTGAAGGGATTGACAACCCCTTTATAGCGTTGGGTGCAAGTGTTTGATTCTTTGTGTAGGTACATCTATTGGGGACTTGCTTGTATCTCCTACTGGATTGATACCTTGGTTCTCAACAACTGAGGGAAATACTTATCTACTTTGCTGCATCACCCGTTCCTCTTCATGGAAACCAACGCATGCTCGAGAAGTAGCATGCACGTAAGAGATAATATAATTTAGAGGCATCTCAAATACTTTTCATGAATAATCTGAACATAAACCCACAATTCATCGGATCCCAACAAACACACCGCACAATAGGATTACATCGTATAGATCAAAGCGAAGATGCGATGACCATTGTATTGAAGATCATAAGAGAGAGAGATTGCCATCTAGGTACTAGCTATGGACCTGTAGATCTGTGGTGAACTACTCACACATCATCATGAGGGCAGCAAGGTTGATGAAGAGGCCCTCCATGATCGACCCCCCCTCCGACAGGGTACCGGAACGGAGCTCCAGATGGCCTCGTGATGGAACAGAGACTTGCGGCGGCGGAAAAAGGGTTTCGGGACTGCCTCTTTATTTTTAGAGTGAAAGAGAATTTATAGGCCAGAGAGGGGCGTCGGGAGGCAACCGAGGGAAGCACAAGCCATCAGGGTGCGCCCCCCCTGGGCACGCCCTGTTGGCTTGTGCGGCCCTCGTGCGGCCCCCGGCCTCCTTACGAAGCTTCTAGGTCTTCTTTTGGTCCAGAAAAAATCATCAAAAAGTTTCATGGCAATTGGACTTCGTTTGGTACTGTAAACCTGAAAAGCAAAAAACACGCAGAAAACAGCAACTGGCACTGGGCACTGGGTCAATAGGTTAGTGCTCAAAAATATTATAAATTGGTAAATAAAGACCCAAAAAGTATCCTAGAATGATAATATATCAGCATGGAACAATAAAAAATTATAGATACGTTGGAGACGTATCAGGAGTCCGTCCGCTGCCGTCGGGAGGACTCCTCCCGGGAGCGGCGGAGCGTAACACGGATGACCATCTCTTCCTCGGGGCCACGAGGGATAAGCTTTGAGTCAATGGTTCGGGAGGTGTAGGACTTGGATCCGTTGTCAGCCATGTCGAAGAAGGCGGGAGATCGCCGAACGGGAACTTGTGGGAGGAGGGGAGTGGACTCGAAGGGAGTGGAATGCGGCTAGGGTTTCGTCCGGAGTGCGTATAGGGTCCAATTCACGTGAGGCCAGGTGAGCCGATTCCGACGTGACGGGCGCGTCCGGGCGTCCCATATCCGCCCCTCATATGGGTTGGATATGGGGAGTGTCGATCAGTCTGAGCGTTTGGGCCGGACATGGGGCATCCGGTTAGGTGGAATTTTTGCATCCGAAAAGCGCCCGAGCATTTGGGGTAGGTATGAGGTTCCAATTGTAGATGCTCTCAATGATAATGCGGCCTTCTAGGAGACCATTCTTCTGTGACATACCCAAAAAAATTATGGCGCGATAAACTTGACTCGTTGAAAAAACCCTAAGAAAATACTTTTCCATCAAACATGGCCTATGATTTCCCAACATTGTTTTTTTGCCAATCAAGTTCTTTATTCATTACTCATGGGGATTACAAGAGATGGAAATACAATCATGAAGAACTGGGGGAATATAGTTCAACCAAAGACACCTCCTATCCTCATAGGCTTGCGTTGCACATCTATGGGCAGCCTCATTGGCTTCACGCCTAACATGTGTCTACCATTTATTTCTGCAATCTTCCAGCTTACGAATTATTATACATATTTTTTCTAAAAACATGGTAAACAAAGAAAATGTTTCCAAGTTTTTCCTCTCTTCCCCTCGCGGCTGGAACCCTAGCCGCCGCCAGGAGAGGACAATCTTCCAGCGCCATCCTCCGGCGGCTCTCCTCCGCCGGCGATCTCGGTCGCCGGTGGTGAGGGGGGTCGCCGGATCCACGCGTGTGGATTGTTTTTAGTCCTCATAGTCTAGGTTTTTAGGTTGTTCATCGTCTTGGCTTCGGCAGCGATGATGGCGGCGCTGAATAAAGATTATTCGGATCCTTCCCTGACGAGGCCATCGGTCCTATGGTTGGGGATGGATTTGGAAATCAGTCTGTTCAACCAAGGATGGCATGGCGGCGGCATCCTCGTGGTGGACCTGTGACCTCGGGCTCCGCCGTTGCGACGGTGTTTTCTCCAGCGTCGGCGCGGAGCTTGGGGGTAGTCCAGGAGCGGATGCAGATTGTGGTCTGCATTGACGACATCTGGAAGACGGAACATGTGCTGGGTTCGTGGATGACAGGTATGGTTTCCTCCTTTGACGTCTTAGTCGTGGTGGGGTGCCAGATCTGGAGTTCGATGGCGTGTCCGGAGTGTTGCCCCCGTCTGATTCGTTCAACGGCAAGGGCATCACTTTTGGTGAGCCACCTTGGAGGTCTGCAAAGCTGCATATCAGCGATGGAGCCGCGTCGAGTTCGGGTGAGGTGATGATTCGTCATTCTTTTCTTCAGTGGCTGATGTGGTGGTGCCGGAGGCAGGTGACAGACGTAGGTGTCAAACTCAGAGATGTTCTTCTATCTTTTCAGTTTTGTCATGTCGGTCTTTATGTGACTTATACTTTGATCTTTATGATATGAATGAGACACATATTACCAAGCAAAAAAAGAAAGTGTTTCCAAAAATTAAGAAAAACTATGACTACCTGGGCTGCGCCATGACCGGCCCATTTAGGATTACCCAGCCAGCATAGGAAGGAGGTCTCGTCCTCGTCGACAAAGGCGACACGGTCCATTCCCCTCGACGCAACTGTGCACGAGCGCGCCGCCGCCAGCTGGAGTCGTGTCGGGGAAACGACACCTATGGGACCGAAGGATCCATTTACGGTTCGGCAAGGGAGAAAGGACAGCACAAAGAGCGGAACTAACGATCAACGCGAGGGGATTTACCCAGGTTCGGGCCGCTCGGAAGCGTAAAACCCTACTCCTGCTTGGTTGTATTACTGTGGATGTTCTTGGCCCAGTTCTGGGAGCTACAGTAGCAGCTACGCATACAGAATGGGTCGAGTCTGGATCGAGATCTGGCTCCCCCCTTGTAGCTACGCCTTGGGCCTCCTTTTATATGTCCAAGGGGTCTCCAACAGTGGCGAAGTACAAGAGGTGTAAAGTATCTACAGTATCTCATGATTACCAGTATCTCATGATTACTACTGACGCCTTAGGACAAACGTCTTAGGACAAGACGCATTCAATGCTCTGAACAGGTGTCCCTGCCTTTCTTGGGGATGGGAAAAGGACTCGTCCCATCAGCACCGCTTAACCCCTTTTGCGGCCAGCGCCGTGACATGCAACCAGGAGGACAAGCCCTAAACGACAGGCTGGTCACTGCGCTGGAGCGGCGGCACTGTGCTGAAGCGGTGGGATCTTGCCGGGTGCTGATCTTGCCGGGGGCTGATCTTGCCGGGGGCTGATCTTGCCGGGGCTCGACGGGCCAGCTCGGCAAGATCTTGCCGGACGCCCAACCTTCGGTCTTCTGATCCTCAGCTTAAACGCCTTCTTGATATCTTGCATCTGACTCCAGCCGTCCTCCGGCAGGCCTTGCCGCAGGTATGGCTACAACTGTCCGTGCATAAGTACGGGGTACTAAAGGACCCGATCTTTAGTACACCGACAGGATCCCCCGGGCCTAGGCCATACACGGGTGCGAGGCGTTGTTGGGCTAGGCCCAAAACAGTGCACGGGCACGCGTGGCAGGAGTTGCTGTCATAATCTTCTCTTTTACTGTGCCCTCCCACGACGCGCGTTGAATGCGGAACGTGGGGGACTTGCGCGGAACGACCGCAGCCTCCGCTCCTTCCCCATAAAAAGGAATCCGCAGGGGCGCTGCTCATTTACCTCTCATCTTTTCCAATCTGGACGCTGCCATCGTCCTCCTCCTCGAGCCTGAAACGCGCCTCCTCCATTCTTCCGCCACCCGCACGCCCTCGCCACCTTCGGACTCCGCTTCCACTGCCGCCATGCCGCCCAAAGCAGGCAAGGGCAAAGCGGAGAAAGCCGCTGGCTCAGCCGCAGGAGCAGATGAAGGGGATCTGGTGCGGATGCGGAGAGAGCACGCCGTCTTCGACCCGACGCTTGACGGGCACACCTTGATTACTCAGTACATGTGCGTATGGGGGAAGGAGACAAATGGCCATCCCAAAACTCGCGCACTTTCGGCTTCCGCCAGGGGCGGCGCGGATAGATACCCTTTCTTCGCTGCTTATTTTTACTGCGGGCTCTGTCCTCCTTTCTCCGACTTCTTCGTCAACATCAAGTACACATATGGGTTCCGCCTTTTGGATTTCACGCCGAACGCCGTAACGTGCATGTCTGTCTTTGCGCATCTTTGCGAAAACTTTGCCGGAGTGGTCCCCAACACGGCCCTCTTCCGCCACTACTTCATCCCCCGCATCGAGGCAGGAGACGCCCTCTCTGGATCTATCACTTGGATTCCAAGGACATGGAACAAGGATATATACCCAGGGGGTCTCTACCGCAAGAAGTGGGATGAGTGGCGATCCGAGTGGTGCTGGATCCAAGAGAAAGACCCTCAGCCATTCTGCGTGCCCCGGCAAAAGAAGGTGGCCCATGGTGAGAATTGGAGCGACCTCGACCCTGAAGACAAGAAGCTCACAATTGCAATCACTAGGATCCACCGCCTGAAGGCTGCCGGGCTCACGATTGAAATGGTTGGCGCAGATTTCCTTCGCCGGCGCATCGCCCCTCTGCACAATAAGGGGAGGCCAGCCTGGGACTTCAAGAATGCAGCAGATATTATGAAGCTGCGCCCTGGCTTGAATCACAACTTCACGGTCTTGCAGCACATGTATCTCTGCCACAAGCTGTTCAGGCCTGACGGGAGGTTCATGTTGCCGCCTGGAGTCGTGCCTCTGTGCAACAACTCTGCCCTGAGCTCTATCATTGCTATGATGTCAGTGTGCAACGCCCACGGCCTTGACGGGACTTGGGTAGAGCCGCCTCCAGAGCAAGTGCAGGAGTTCTTCGACAACTTGTCGGAGAGGGCCATCCGGGAAGATCCCAAACTTATCCGTCCCACCACTGATGAAGAAATAGCTTACATTGCTAGCAGGGCGGAAGAGGCAAACCTTGCCACGGAGGCCGGCGACTTTGGCTTCACGGGAGGAGACACCAGTGAAGAAGAGACAGTGCCAGAGGAGACCTCTTCCGAGGAAGAGGAAGTTGCCAGGGAGCAGAGCGGCATGGTTGCCGGGGGCTCTACCGTCGAGGGCGCAACCGAGGAGCAGCCGCATGAGGAGCCCCCAGGTCCAGGGAAGAAAAAGCGCGCTCTTCGGAAAGCCAGCTCTGACGCCCCGGCAAGTCAGCCTCCCTCAAGAGATGAGGTTCCCAGCAAGAAGGCGGCCGGCAAGGCTGCGCAGCGGCAAGAGGCCCAACAACCGCCCGTGCGACGTACGACACGCTCGACCGTGGCACAAACTGGTGCGGCGGGAGCGTCCCATACGACGGCACCAGTGGCTGGAGCAGCAGGGTCGCAGCAACCTACTGCTTCCGCCACAGCCAAGCGCGCCAGGTCTCCTTCTCCACCTCCTCGCCCAGGTGCCGAAGCGGAAGTCTACTTCGACCTCTCTACCTTGGAATCCGAGGAAGAAGAGTAAAGGCCTTGCCACACCTTATAATTCCTGTATTTCTGGCTTCACTTGACTAATTCACTTTGGCTTGTCTCCACAGAGATGCAGAAACCTTGGCGCAAAGGATGGCGAAGAGGGCGAAGACCTCAACGGGCGACGAACCGCCGGCAAGCACCTCAGGTGCGCCAGAAACGATCAACATCAGCCCGGAGTCGAGCTCACAACGCAGTCCTCAATGCAGCCCCCGGCGCAGCCCCCAGCGTGAGTCCGTTATACACTTTCCGCTGGCAAGTGTCGGGGTGCGTATCTTCACTGCTGACATCTCCGGGCGTGCAGGAGCGGAGCGGCAACAAGGAGTACCAATGGGAACCGTCCCTGATGCGCCGCCGCCATCGACTACACCGCCCAGAGATAAGTCTTCGGCAAGCGAGCGTTACCGCGATGAAGAAGAGCCGGCGAGCACTGGCTCCGGCAACCCTCCTCAGCAGCTCGACGCAGGTAAACCGCTCGCCTCAGAGTACTTGCTATTCCTGTTTTTCTCTTTTTGAACTTCAATCTTGGTCTCATCTTGCTTCCCTTCCTGGGCTTCCAGATTTCCTCTTGGTGGAACCCATGGATGTCGAAACCGTCATCGAGGAGACCGTCAGGGATGCTGCCGCCGAGGCCGACAGGATCGCAGCGGACGAGGCCGCCAAGGCCGCACAGGAAGAGATCGCCAAGAAGTCTGCTGAGGGGACCGGCAAGGAGACCGACGACCGCACTGACAACATTCCTGCCGCAGGAGCGCCTGGCGCTACACCGGTCGCGGAGCCCCTAGCTGCCGGTGAAGATCAACCGTCAACATCTGACGTGCCCCCGTCAAGCAGTTACCTCAAGGCCGGCGACAACCTGTTTGTCAGCATGCTAGGGATGGCAAGCACTGGGGCGCCGATGGAAGGAGAAACTCTAGATGGAGATGTCATCGCCGCCGCCAGCAGCAGTGAACCCAAGGAAGAGCAACTACTCCAAGCCGTGCACGACAACTATCAGAAGCTCCAGGCACTCTACCGCGCCCGGAAGGATAAGCTGGATTCCAGGGCAGCGGTTATTGATGCAGCAGAGGCGGACTTCCAAAAGCGCGTCGAGGAGACGCAGGCTTGGTATGCTGAGGCCTTCCAAGAGCTGAAGACTGCTCGGGAATAGCTGAGCGAGAACTGGAACGACCTCCTCATGAAGCAATCTGATGTCGAGAAGGCACAGGAGAAGGCTGCACAGCAGGCCGCCGCAGCAGAAGCTCGCCTGACGGAGCGCCGCGTCGGGCTCGATGCTCACGAAGAGGACCTTACTGCTCGCGAGGAGGCGCTTGCCGCCAAGCTCCGCGGCAAGGACGAGGAGATCGAGAAACTTGTCGCGCAGCGGACCTAGGAGCTAGAGCAGAAACACATGGAGACGCTGGGAGCTCTGACTGAAGATCACGCCGGCAAACTGAAGGAAGCCGTCGACGCTGCCGGAGCTGCAGAGGCCGCCAAGAGCTTGCTGGAGGGGAAGGTGAAGAAGCTAGAGGCTGATCTCGAGGATCACGGCAAGAAGGTCTCAACACTCGAAGCCGAAAGAGACAAAGCTCTTCACAGCTTGATGGAGGCCCAGGTTGCCGCATCCGAGAAGACTCAGCAGCTCACCTCTGCCAAGGAATCCATCGTTGATCTGGAGCAGAAGCTGACCACGCTGAAGGAGACCCTTGAGACCGCCAGGGGTCGGGAGAAGACCTTGATCAAAGACCTCCACAATGAACAGGAGCTGCTCAAGAGTGCTGCCGCCACACACAACGACTATGTGGCAGGCGTGCAGATCTGGACTGAGAAGCTCATCGACGTTGCAGAGCAGCTTGCCGCGCAACTGTCCATCATGGGTCTGCAAGGCTTCAGGTATTCTTCTGACGACAGGGTGTCCACAAGCGCCAGGCTGACCATGTTCTTTGACCGCATGCTCGAAGCCTTGGAGCAGCTTCACTCTAACAGAACATCCCAGCTGGCGAACGAATCCCGCAAGCTCTGCCAGGCCGTCCTCCGCGAGGTGCTGGTCAAAGTTGTGCACAAGAACCCCGGCATCAACCTCTCCAACGTCTTCAAGCGCTTGCCGAAGGATGTGGACGTCAAGGTACTCGAAGAGCTTGTCGCGCCCATCGTTGACAGGGTGAGCCAAGTCAAGAGGGTTGAAGGCGATCGCCGGGATTAGTTGTTTCTCTTTATCTTGTCGCCATCGCTCCATGCCAAAGACAATTTATCTTTAGTTAGAAACGCGGCAACTATCATGTAATATAACTTGCTGTCTCTGGGTTAATGTATGTTATTCCCCTCGTTTGATTTCTTTCTGTATGGTGTATGCCCTACGCTTATACTGGGAACTTGCCGGTGCGCATCCCTGCGAGCGCTGGGTTCGGGACTTCAGCAGCCTGCTGGAGGCGCAGCTATCGGCAAGAAACCTTGACGTTTTCAGTGCAGCCGCCTAAACTGTTGAGCGGACTCGAAACAGAGTAAGGGCGCGACCGATCATGACAAGGTTCCATCGCGTGCAGGTTTTCCATACAAAAGTCGAAATCGTTCAAGGAGGATAGCCTTACAACAAAAATCTGTTTTAAAGGGTTTCTGCAACTTAGCTTTTCGTTGCTGTTCTTCTTCCGGCGAGATGTCAACCTTGAACGTCGCCCGTCGGTATCCATACCATCCTCCCCCCCGGCAAACTTGCATGCGAGGGAACCTTCTATCCTTTTGAGAAAAAGAAAGAAGAGAAAATATGGAACCTTGGCGGTTCATTAGCTCTTACCGGAAGCTAGCGCAATACAAGATCTCAGATAAGCATGCATATAAAATGACATGAAATCGACAAGAATTGTAAAACACTTAGCTTAATTAAACTATGCACAGGGTCTTTGCCTGGCTTTGTACAAAGGATTACATGCTGCATCGGCAAGACTTGTACAAAAGGTGGTTGCCGGGAGCGTTTCTGCGGCAAGAACCTAAGGTTCTGCGCGAAACTGCTGCTAACCGGCAACCGCGCCTTACGGGTAGAACTTACGAAGATGTTTGATATTCCAGGAGTTGCTCACTGGTATGCCATCTTCGGTCTCCAGGTGGACAGCGCCAGGCCTGGTGACTCGTACTACCCGATAAGGGCCTTCCCACTTCGGCGTCAACTTGTTGGAATTCTTGGCCGACTGAACGCGCCGAAGAACAAGGTCGCCTTCCTCAAGACTCCGGGCATGAACCTTGCGGCTATGATAGCGGCGCAAAGCTTGCTGGTAGCGTGCAGCACGCACAGCAGCCCGAAGACGATCTTCCTCAAGGAGCACAGCGTCATCTTGCTGCAGCTGCTCTTGCTCGAGCTCATCATAAGCAAGCACTCGAGGTGACCCATATATGAGTTCCGTGGGGAGAACTGCTTCAGCCCCGTAGACCAGGGCGAAGGGAGTCTGGCCGGTAGCTCGATTTGGTGTCGTTCTGATTGACCAAAGAACCGCCGGCAGCTCATCAATCCAGCGTCTTCCGCACTTGTGCAGCTTGTCAAAAGTTCTGGTCCTGAGACCGCACAGCACTTCAGCATTTGCCCTTTCTGCTTGGCCGTTGCTTCTCGGGTGAGCAACGGAGGCAAAACAGATCTTGCCGCCAAGGTCTTGGACGTACTACATAAAGGTGCGGCTTGTGAACTGCGTACCGTTATCGGTGATGATCCTATTCGGCACACCAAAACGGCACACTATTCCCTTGAAGAACTTGACGGCTGACTGTGCTGTCACCTTTCTCACTGCTTCCACTTCCGGCCACTTCGTGAACTTGTCGATAGCAACGTACAAGTACTCGAAGCCCCTGGCAGCGCGGGGGAAAGGACCCAGTATGTCGAGTCCCCAGACCGAGAAGGGCCAAGAAAGAGGGATTGTTTGAAGAGCTTGAGCTGGCTGATGAAGTTGCTTTGAATGGAACTGGCACGCTTCACACTTGGTTACTAGTGCAGTTGCATCCTGGAGAGCAGTGGGCCAGAAGAAACCTTGCCGGAATGCCTTGCCGACAAGAGCTCTCGAGCCTATGTGGGAGCCACATATGCCTCCATGAATCTCTACCAACAGCTCTAGTCCATCCTCCCGAGGAATGCACTTCAATTTCACACCATTGGGTCTCTTTCTGTACAGGACGTCGTCAACGAACTGGTACATACTAGACTGACGGGCTACTTTCTCCGCTTCTTCCTGTTCCTCAGGGAGTTCTCCTGTCTGAAGGAAATGAACTATGTGATGTGCCCATGCCGGAGCCTGTGGCTCGACAACAAGGACTAAAGGCATCTCTTCGGCCGCGGGAGTGCTTGCTTCAGCGGCAAGAACCTGAGGTTCTGCGCAAAGCTGCCGCTCACCGGCAACCGGCATATCCTCAGCTGCGGGGGCGCGTACTTCCGTGGCAAGAACCTGAGGCTCTGCGCGAAGCCGCTGCTCACCGGCAACCGTGTCGTTCCCGGCAACTTCCTTGCCGGCGGCTTCTGGAAGCTCTGCCGGGAAGTACTTGCCGGTACTTAACTTCCTTCTCTTGTCCAGCCTCGTCGGTGGTGTTATGGATGGCTGAGTCAGGCGGAGCACAAAAGTTCCTGGTTCCACAGGTAACTTAAGGGCAGCACGCTTCGACAGGTCGTCAGCAATGCAGTTCTCTGCTCGAGGAACATGCTCTGTTTGCAAACCGTCAAAACGCTCCTCCAGCCTTCTCACTTCATCGACATAAGCCTCCATCAACGGGCTCTGGTAATCCTTGTTGACTTGCCTGACGACAAGCTGGGAGTCACCTCTGACGATGAGCTTCTTGATCCCAAGGTCTACCGCGATCCTGAGACCGGCAAGCAGCCATTCATACTTTGCAGTGTTGTTCGTTGATCTCTCCCGGGGAAAGTGCATCTGAATCACATACTTGAGGTGCTCTCCGGTGGGTGCGACAAGCAGCACGCCAGCACCGGCGCCTTGCAGAGAAAAAGCCCCATCAAAGTACATAATCCATTCGCGATCTGTTTCCTTGTCGGGGACAACTGACTCTTGAACTTCTTCGTCTGGCGTTGGCGTCCACTCTGCAATGAACTCTGCCAAGGCTCTGCTCTAAATAGTTGAAGTGCTTTCAAACTTGAGGCCAAAGCATGACAGCTCCAACGCCCACTCCACAATCCTGCCGGTTGCTTCTGGATTCCGCAAGATCCGTTGCAGCGGAAAGCGAGTGACGACGGTAATCTCATGTCCTTGGAAGTAATGGCGCAGCTTCCTCGAGGCCATAAGGAGGCCGAAGAGCAGCTTTTGCACACCAGAATATCTTGACCTAGCCCCCTGCAAAAGGGAGCTAATAAAATAGACTGGGCGCTGCACCATCTTCTTCTGCACTGCTTCACTTGACTGCGCGGGCTCTGTCTTGTCGGCACCAGACTCTGCCGGGGATGGCCCTAGCTTGTTGCTTGACGGGCTTGCCGCTGCCGCTGCCTCTTCGTCTGCTTCTCTCTGCACCACTAGCGCAGCACTAACCACTTGATTCGTTGCCGCTAAATACAGCAGCAACGGCTCTTGTGGCCTAGGTGCGACCAGTGTCGGCGGAGAGGAGAGGTACCTCTTCAAGTCCTGCAGCGCTGCCTCCGCTTCCGGAGTCCATTTCATTGGTCCTGCCTTCTTCAAGATTTTGAAAAAGGGCAGGGCGCGCTCAGCGGACTTGGAGATGAACCTGCTCATAGCAGCCACGCAGTCGGCAAGTCGGCGCACATCTTTGACACGTCTTGGTGCTTCAATCTGCTCAATTGCCTTGATCTTGTCGGGATTGGCTTCAATTCCACGTTGAGACACAAAGAACCCGAGAAGCTTGCCGGATGCAACGCCAAACACACACTTCTTGGGATTGAGCTTCAGATTGATCCTGCGCAGATTTGCGAACGTCTCTTCCAGATCTTGTATAAGAGTCGCCTTGTCCTTGGTCTTGACCACTATGTCATTCATATAGGCTTCCATATTTCTATGTAGCTGGGTCTCGAAACCAATCTGGACAGCTCTTGCAAAGGTCGAACCAGCACTTTTCAACCCGAAAGGCATACGTATGAAGCAATACGTGCCACATGGGGTGATAAATGCGGTTTTCTCTTCATCTTCTTTGGTCATGAAAATCTGATGGTAGCCTGAATATGCATCAAGGAATGACAGCAAATCGCAGCCAGCAGTGGAGTCCACAATCTGGTCGATGCGCGGCAAGGGAAAAGGATCTTTTGGGCAGGCTCTATTGATATCAGTATAGTCGATACATAGCCTCCATTTTCCATTCACCTTGCGCACTACAACTGGATTGGCCAACCATGTCGGATGGAGGACTCCTCTAACCAGACCTGCTGCTTCAAGCTTTCTGATTTCTTCGGTGATAAACTCTTGCCGCTCCAAGGCTTGCTTCCTGATCTTCTGCTTGACGGGCCGCGCATGAGGGCAGACAGCAAGGTGGTGCTCAATTACCTCCCTGGGAACATCGGGGATATCAGATGGTTGCCATGCAAACACATCGATATTCGCCCGCAGGAAGGCAACAAGCGCGCTTTCCTATTTGTCATCAAGGGTAGAACTTATGGTGAAAGTTCCTCCCGTACCATCCTCCTTGGCGGGCACCTTCTTGGTCTCTGGTGGAGCAGCCTTGGATTTCTTGCTCTTGCCGGCAGAGCTCTCCGGCACGTCCTCAACGGGAGCGCAGCACTCCGAGGAGGTGCGCTTGCCGGAGTGGGTGCTAGAGGTCTTGCCGGGCTTCTTCTTCTTCCCGGGAGCTTCGGCAACAGGAGCAGGTGCCTTGGCGGCAGATGCTGGAACTGCCTCCCGGTAAAGTTTGTCGGTGCAGATAAGTGCATCCTTCTTGTCGGAGTGGATGGTGAGGACGCTCATCGGCCCGGGCATCTTCAGCACGCTATAGGCGTAGTGCGATGCCGCCATGAACTTGGCCAGCGCCGGGCGACCAAGAATCCCATTATAGGGTAATGGAATCTTGGCGACGTCGAAGATGATCTTCTCCGTCCTGAAGTTCAACTCGCTGCCAAACGTCACTGGCAGGGTGATCTTGCCCTTCGGCTGGTTCCTTCCCGGATTGGCCCCTTGGAATGAGCCTGTTTCTTCGAGATCTTCGTCGGGAATTTGCAATCTCTTGATCACATCGGGCGAGATCAGGTTTAGGCCGGCCCCACCGTCAACTAACATCTTTGTCACCTGGAGGTTGCGGATCGTTGGTGAAACCAACAACGGCAAGCACCTGACCGCAGTTGTGCGATCAGGGTGGTCCTCGGCGTTAAAAACGATAGGCGTGTGGGACCACCTCAGTGGCTTCCGGGCATCTAGCGAGGGCTCAGCTGCATTAATCTCACGCGCCCACTGCTTGAGCTGGCGGTGAGAGGAATGCAACGAGGCGCCTCCGTCAACGCACATGGCCTCTGTCGCCTTCTGGAACTCGTGTTCGCTGGACTCGTCGCCCTCTGCATCATCATCATCATCCCCCTGCTTCTTGTCGCGGCCTCGGGCGGGCCGGTCCTTCTGTTGCTTGACCTTGCCGCGGCGACCTCCTCGACCGCGCTTCTTGCCGGACCCTCCAGCGCCATCCTGGGCCCTCTCCTTGTCTCGCCTTTCGTACTCGGCTCTCTGCTTCTCGACAAGCTCCTCAACTTGCCGGCAGTTTTGGAGATCGTGGCCCTTGGTGCGGTGGATCTTGCAATACTGCTTGGCGGAGCCTTCCGGCTTGTCGGCAGCCGCCAAGGCCTGACATGCGACACACCCGGCAAGCTCCTTGCCGGGGTCGTCAGTCTTGGCCTTCTTGGCGGTGCCGGGGTTGCCGGATCCCTCGACGGCAAGCACGGCCTTGCCCTTGCGCTTCCTGGTCTTCCGTCGGCCCTTCTTTGCCGGGGCAGCAGCGTCTTCGCTTTCGGAGTCGACTCCTGCGCCAGCGTTCTCGCCGGGGAGTCTCCTTCCTTCTTCTGCCCGAGTGCATTTGTCAGCCAGAGCATAAAGCTCGGCGACATCCCTGACCTTGTTCATCGCAAGCTCTTCCCGCATCTTGCGGTTGCGCACATTCTGATGGAAGGCGCTGATGACAGCGGCAGGATGAACGTCTGGAATGTTGTGCTGGATACGGCTGAACCTCTGGATGTACTTGCGCAAGGTTTCGCCATCCTTCTGGGGAATGATATGCAAGTCGCTTTCCTGGCCAGGAGCTTGGTGGCCGCCAGTAAAGGCGCCAACAAACTCATGACACAGATCTGCCCAGGAGGAAATGGAATTCTCCGGCAGATGCATCAACCACGACCTGACGTTGGGCTTCAGCACCAACGGGAAGTAGTTGGCGAGGATCTTGTCGTCTCGAGCCCCGGCAGCTTGCACCGCAATGGTGTAGATGCTCAGGAACTCTGACGGGTGAGTCTTGCCGTCGTACTTCTCCGGCACCTCCGGCTTGAAAGAGCGGGAGTTGGGCCACTGGACTCACCGCAGCTCACGAGTAAACGCTGGACAGCCCACCTCGTAAGGCAGGCTACCAGGATACCCTGGCGCAGGCTCGTCGACAGTGGGTCCCGCGCGCTTGTCGGACTGACGGCGCGCTTCCCGTCGCCGCTCGATGGTGGTTCGAGCGTCCTCCTTCTGCCGTTCCCGAAGAATCAGACGTTGATCGCGGCGAACCCGCGGATCGGACGACGCCGTGGAATCGTCATCACGGGTGTCGACCCGCCGAGTTAGCGACCGCTCTTGACGTGGTGGAGGGGAGCGTATCGTAGATGCACCGCCTCCGGTCTTCTCGCCATCGGCCCGCACCGGTCCAGTAGACTGCCGCCGCGAAGGCTCTGCTTGCCGCGGCCTGTCGTTGTTGGCTAGACCGATGAGGCTCTGAATGGCAGCTCTCCACTCATCTAGCTTCTCCGCAGCGGGAGGGAAGTCTAGGAGCAGCTGAGCTCACGCCAACGCTTCCGCTGGTGTAGGCGGCGGCGAAAGATGCGAAGAACGTGAGGTGCTCAAACTCCTAACTGGGTTAGAAGGAGCACCGTCACGGTCCTGCAACCGCGCACGGCTTCCACCGGCGTGTTGACGTGGATCTTGGCCCCGCGCATCTTGAGAGTGATGCGCAGGGGTTTTCCCATGGGGATGCTTGGAACCACCGACGTCACGGTGCTGCACGTCGCGCGCTTCTTGAGAAGGCCGCGGTGCATGCGCTGGCGTGGGTGTCTTGGAAGGCGCCGTCCCGTCCTTGGAGATCGCTGCACCACCCGTAGGTAGCGCGGCCTTATCCTTGGACCTGGCGCTCGCCTGGCTTGGATCGCCAGAACGTCGCGGAGGCTCAAGACCTCCACCTCCTCCACCAGCGCCCGCGCCATCACCCGTCTGTGCAGGTACGGGGAGGCTGGACGCGGATGGATCAACCGCCGTAGCGCCCTTCTTCTTGGGGGCCATGGCGATGAATATGATCAAGAACCGGCGCGCCGACCGCTAGATCGGGTTCGCGCAACCTTTTCCCCCCTACCTGGCGCGCCAAAGATGTCGGGGAAACGACACCTATGGGACCGAAGGATCCCTTTACGGTTCGGCAAGGGAGAAAGGACAGCACAAAGAGCGGAACTAACGATCAACGCGAGGGGATTTACCCAGGTTCGGGCCGCTCGGAAGCATAAAACCCTACTCCTGCTTGGTTGTATTACTGTGGATGTTCTTGGCCCAGTTCTGGGAGCTACAGTAGCAGCTACGCATACAGAATGGGTCGAGTCTGGATCGAGATCTGGCTCCCCCCCTGTAGCTACGCCTTGGGCCTCCTTTTATATGTCCAAGGGGTCTCCAACAGTGGCGAAGTACAAGAGGTGTAAAGTATCTACAGTATCTCATGATTACCAGTATCTCATGATTACTACTGACGCCTTAGGACAAACGTCTTAGGACAAGACGCATTCAATGCTCTGAACAGGTGTCCCTGCCTTTCTTGGGGATGGGAAAAGGACTCGTCCCATCAGCACCGCTTAACCCCTTCTGCGGCCAGCGCCGTGACACGCAACCAGGAGGACAAGCCCTAAACGACAGGCTGGTCGCTGTGCTGGAGCGGCGGCACTGTGCTGAAGCGGTGGGATCTTGCCGGGTGCTGATCTTGCCGGGGGCTGATCTTGCCAGGGGCTGATCTTGTCGGGGCTCGACGGGCCAGCCCGGCAAGATCTTGCCGGACGCCCAGCCTTCGGTCTTCTGATCCTCAGCTTAAACGCCTTCTTGATATCTTGCATCTGTCTCCAGTCGTCCTCCGGCAGGCCTTGCCGCAGGTATGGCTACAACTGTCCGTGCACAAGTACGGGGTACTAAAGGACCCGATCTTTAGTACACCGACAAGTCGCCTCCGCCTCCATCGCCCATCGCCTCAACTCTTCCCCCGTCCGCAAGCAAGGTATCTTCCCCGGCCAGCTCTCCTCGGTCTCCCCCCATCCTCAATTGCCTGCTATTGCCGATTTCCCTGGCTGTATGTGAGTAACTTTCTTCATAGCTCAGGCGCATATGATTTAGAAACTAGTTGCTCCCTTCTTGTTCGTCGTGGAATTGTAGCCTAATATGATTTCTCATCACTTTAGCAGTCTTGCTTTTGTATATCTAGAGTTCTTAATGTCCCTCTCCAGGAACTGCGATAAGCTAATGTTTTGTTATCCAAAATTTGCTCAGATCTGAATGTAACGTGCTAACAAATGTCCAGGACTATACCTGTACAACATGTGGGGCTTGTGCATTACAATCCTTGGATATATCCACCATCAATATTTGCAGTCAGGTTACGTTCACTGATAAATGTTGGGGAGATGAAGGAAAATGATGAATTCAATTTTGTTAACCGAAAGAAAATGATCTATGCTGTTCTGCAAATGCCATGTTATCTTTGATTTCATAAATAGCTGATGCATTAGTTCTTCTGAGAATGTTTGAATCCGAAATACATTAGTTAGTGGTGGCAAGGCAGTTAACACGGTTGAGAGCTCCTGAAAGTTTTTTTTGATTCAAAGCAGTTTTCTCACCATCTAATTGAACTCTACTGTTCCATTAGTCATGAAGCTTTATTTTGCGAAGTTTGCTTCAGTACACTTATTTCGCTTTTGGATTAGATATCTGAAGAAAAAACAACGTGTTTCTGCCAATTTGATTTGGAGTGAGTACGCACCTTGTATTGATCACCACTAAATTATTCTTCTATTAGAACAAAGCTATGAGCCTATGAGCACTGGCGGAGCTTCAGCAAAGCTGAGTGGGCCGTGGGCCGCCCAGGCCTGGAGCAAAAATAAAATTATATATAGGTATGATCCACAGCCTGCCAGACCACCAGTTACTACTTACTAGTCCAGCCCACGAGCACGACACACAGTTGCACTCGCACGTATCCGTCGTTCCTTCTCCTCAAAAAAAAAAAACGTATCCGTCGTTCCTCATAGCACAGCCGCCGGCTGCCGGCTCACATCAGTACCTTCCAGTCTCCCTCCTTGCCATCCCACGTCCAGATGTCCCACCGGCGAGTCAGCAGCCGCTGAGCCGACAGCAGAACCGACGACGGTGGCAGCACTGGACGGCGGCGAGGCAACTCCTTCTCCGATCCACTAAATCCCTGCAAGTGTGAGTAGGTAAATTGAGTTGAATCGTTCCTAATTTTATTCCCCTAAATTTCGCTTAGGTCATTGTTCATTGAATCATCTCCTAAATTCCCAATTGGCTAAATAATCCACTGAAGATCTATTTGGTACTGTCTAAAATTGTTGGCGGCTGGAACGAAATTGTTGTCACCAAGGTTTCTAATCGATTTGAAGCTTACAAGTTCACAGCAAAGGCAATGTTTAAATCATTTTTGTTTACTGTCTAGCTAGGGAATCTAATTTGATAGCATTATTTGGTACTTTGGCAAGTTGTAGAGAACCGTGTATACTACTGTATTTCATTATATATTTGTCAAATGGTATGGCTTATTTTGGTTTGGAGTAGTATATAGATGGTCAAATGTCATAGCTTATTTTGGTTTGTAGTAGCATATATATACATCTGTTCATCTTGTAATCAATGAGAACAAAAGGTACTGAGTAGTGACCAATATCTAATGAAATCTAGTATGTATGGTTCGGAACATGAATTTTGTTTGTGCTCTCTGGCCCGCTCAATTTTTTTTTTTTTGTAGCTCCGCCACTGTCCTATGAGTTCAAGTTTCCTTATCCAGTTTTTTCCAGACATATGGATAATACTTGAATTCAGGAACTTAATGTTCGAGCGAAACAAATTTGTTTTGTTCATATTGAAGATAAACACACGTATTCTCTCTATTTTTGTTGTTCCAAACCATATATACTTTATAGTTTGATGCGTGGATCACTGTCACTAGATCTAGTTTTCAGTTAAATCAAAATTCTCACACAAATGGGGACAGGTTAACAGGTGAGCTCCAGAGGACTAACATATCAGAACATAGTTAGTGGAGGCCTTTTGGACACTTATAGATCGACTCTCCGGCTTAGTAAAAGTAGAGCAACGTAAAGTAAAAAACTAATCACCATGGAATGCAGAAAAAGGCACGATGCATGAGTATAATTCGTTTTTTGTCCACAGTACAGTATTAATGTCTCTATCTGAGAGAATCCTTATAGTCACTACAGGTAAAGTGTGGCAAGCAAGATGGCCCTCTCATCAGTTTTCAGGAGAGTAAACATCAAAGAATTGATCTCAAATGTTCCGGTGTACACTAGCTCAACAGGTGATGCCGCTTTAGGCAGTTTGTGACATCGAAGTTTTGAATTTGTATCTTGTTCCTTCTCTAAACAAGTGGGCTGATCCTTTTTTGTATGTACTTAATTCCAGAGACATCTGGGGGAATGAGCTTGGTTTTTAGGCGTTGGGCCACAAAAAAGACTGCTGGGTCAACAAAAAATGGTCGCGACTCTAACCCCAAGTATCTGGGGGTTAAGAAATTTGGTGGAGAGGTACCATCTTCAAATGCTCCTTATTGTTTTGATGTTTCTTCTTGTCCATGGCCTTGAACGAGATTAGATGAATAATTTCCTAAATTTCATGAAAATAGCTAATAATTTTGATATTTTGGCATCTGCTTTAATGATACCATACATTGTAACATTGGTAGCCGCTGTACTCATCTCATTATGATAGCAAAAAATAAAAAAGGAAAATGATCTCATACCGCTCTCCAACGTTTAGAGTTGCTTTATTTTTCCAGAAAGTGGAACCAGGAAACATCATCGCACGACAAAGAGGAACCCGCTTCCATCCTGGGAACTATGTTGGCATGGGGAAGGATCACACTCTCTTCTCTCTGAAGGAAGGCCATGTGCGGTTCGAGCGGAATAAGCTGACTGGCAGGAAATGGATTCATGTCGAACCTGTAGCTGGGCACACTCTCCATCCTGTTTACGCTAATGGTTCAGACACGGCAGCTGACATGGAGCTACTGTAGTGTTGATGTGTGCGTGGGTTGCAGTAACAAATTGCTGATAGCTTCCTGGGGATGGCTCTGCTGTTTCTCCAACATGGATACCTTCCATAAATGAACTTGTTCCAGCGAAAATGTTTCTGGGTTAGGATGATCGCAATAAGCAACTTCAGTGTGTTTCTGATGTCATTTTAAGTATCCATTCTGCACAAGACAGTCAAGGTTCACTTGTGTAATTTTTTTGTTCGTATGCTGCTTTTCTCCGAAATCGACTGTGTAACCTGCTGTTTGGTCTATTCTCAAGTACGCATATATACTGACTTGCGATTCATTTTAGGTGCTGTTGCCAGCAAACCATATGAACAGCTCGCCACATCACCACCCGCTTGATTCATGGTTTGTTGTAGCAGACCCCTTGTTTGCTACAGTATTTCTCTAGATCACCATGACACTTCTCTCTGCAATAGCTTACTCCTTATTAAGCAGCCAAAGCGTTCGGTGAACTACATAGTGTGTTGGACGAATCTTCAGGCTTCTGCCATTGGGCAAATTCAAGTTGATTGGTTCATGAGTTCCAACGTCGCCAGTGTAATTTTTTCTGTTACAATGTTAATGTCCAGTTTTATGTCTATTTCACATGCTTTTCTGGTGTTTCTGGGTGTAGAAAAACGGTTGTGTTAGAGACAGTTCGTTTCTAACCCTCAGCAACAGAGTGTACGCGGAAATTTATCAGAGCCTTGTATTGTTTATTGGGTTTAACACTGAAAACAGGTACAGTCTTTAACAAAATCTACAATGAAAACCACTAGGAAAAAAAAGATACATGTTTACAAAATTTGATTGTTTCATTTAGATCAATTTAGATCTTTTCTCCAAACAGCCAGCGGGTGTAGAATGCCAGCGATTCTTTGGGCTTGTACTCAGGAACAGTGTGTCCAGAACCCTGAAACATGGTAACTTGTCAAAAACCCTCAGCCATATATAAACTCTTGTCGATTCAAGTTTTGTTCAGACACGGCATCAGGCAAGTCACTGAAGATGGAAAACGGCAATCTAATATGTTACTCCCTCCGTCCCATAATATAAGAGCGTTTTTGACACTAACACTCTTATATTATGCGACGGAGGGAGTAGATGTGTCTCTACAACATTCTCCAGCTGGAGTTAAAAGCTTGCTTACATACCTTTATGGTGAGGAAGGTAAGATTGTGATCATAGCCTTGTGTATATCTGCAGTTGCATAAAACATATAACTTAAATCAGTTCAGATACATGTCTTTTTTTAATGTTTTGTTAATCCTAACATGAAGTCCAAAGCAACTCGAGGACCGGGCAACTCTATACTTAATTAATGAGACAAGGCAAAACATTTGTCTCTGTTTCAAAAAAATATAGTGATAAAAACATGCATGTAGCTCCTTTTCTTAATCTAGATTGCTTTTGAATTATCGCGCGTGTTCAGTTTCAATGGCTATGTTAGACAGAGTGCTTGTCAGATATCAATTGGTGCATCAGATGGCAGACGTATAACTAACTAAACCAGAAATATATGTAAGTGATGAATAATCAAGGAGAAAGATGTACAATTGTACAGAAAAATGGTACAACATCATACCCAGCAAATTGCCCCTGAAAGTGCCATGGTCGCCATGAATCAACAACTCGGTAGCCTAATGATCTGACCCATGCCTCGGTTCCCAGTGAAAGGGATACAAAGATCATGATCTCCACTGTACAATTACACAACCAAAAGTTGTTAAACATCATTTCTTTTCTTCAATAAAGTGATTACATATCGTAAAAATGCAAAGGTGAGCACGGGTACATACCCCGTGTTGCAACAAAGGGGAGGCTGCACATTTCGAATTTATTACACAAGTATGTATTGCGCAAAACTATGAGCACTAACAAGTGACAAAGTTACACACTTGTGAGTTATTCGCAAAAAAAAAAAATTACACACTTGTGAGTTGTAAAAGATGACCAATTTGTGACCCATAGTGCCAAAAATCCACAATAAAATATACCATACATTTTTTAATATCTCCTTTGTAGCTGAAGCATTGATTTTCTCTGATGATTGTGTTTCCACCGTTCGTTTTAAGCATTCCAAATGAACAATTGAAAAATATCCTTATTGATAAAAACTAAGTTCTATTCCAGGTACCAAGAGTCTAGGACTATTGTCTGAACCAATTTGCCCACAAAAAATAGTAGGACTAAAGTTTGAAAGGTTTGTTTCCTCCTGAAGGTTATATTCATGTTCTTTACATTGAGTCGAAGTAATTTGGTACGATCTGAGACTTGTGCTTCGCTATCCTATTCAAATATGATTTTTTTTCTCTTCCGTTCTATCAAGCAATGACCCTAAGCAGAAAATGTGTTATGCATAACCAATCTGTTAGTTTTGCTTTACTAGAAAAAAACTGTCAGTTTTGCTTGGACAATTAAATGTATTATTCCCTGGTAGTTCAATCTGTTCTGCACTGAACCTTCACACAAATTTGATTCCATATATTAGTTGGTGTCTTCTTTTGCAGGAAACATGTTACTCGGTGTTAACATTGTCAAATCATCAATTTGCAGGTGCCCCATACCTGTAAATAAGTATGCGATATCCCATAGCTGTGAGTTTTTTGTGATACTCCACCATGCTGCCTGTATCATGAGTATAGTATATTCTTGCAGTATTCAATTCCCATGATCCAATTAAGCTTTTCTGATGTGTCATTTTCGATCGAGATTGTTGCCGTCAAACAAGAGGAAGTTAATTTGTGCTGATTTCATGATTAAATTCACACTAATTTGTCTTGAATCACCAATCAACCATCATACCGGTTTGGCGTGAATGGCAGCTCTTACATCTTCATCATCCAGCCATATAGTGGCAAGTTCATCACTCTGTTAGGACATGTCACTGTTATAAATTTGAGGACCACCCATACTTATGAAATGATGTATGTGCATGGAAAATCGAAAACGCAAATTGGAAATGATCTACACAATTGGCATCGATGAACGTTTTGACGAAACAAAAAAATCCCATATCTAAAATAATTTGCATACCGTGCATGGAAGTGATCTACCTCCAAGCTCGGGCCACAAGGTGACACGTCCTCTGCTCACAGGAAGACCGAGAGGCCAAGAAAGCCCCGCCATCCTCTTCCTCACTGGGAAAGGCCTCTCTGTTTCACCTAGCTTTCTGAAGCTTGATGGTAAGCTGCTGTTCACGAACACTGTCTGTTGGACTTCAGGGTGGTGGTAGCATGGTGCAAGAATGTTGTACCTGTTCAGGTCTTTCAGTTCCTGCAGATGACAACACAATTGGGGCCTTACAGAATTTGGAAGGTCGCGCATTTGCTCGTCGGTTTACAGGTTCTGGTACGTGGACATTACCCAACGGACTCTATCTATCTTTTCTTGGCATACATCATTAACTTTTCCCCAGAATGTGCCATGGCAAGCAGCACTGACATCCTGAAACAGGGCAAACAATCAAGACATTATTAGCTTGCTATCTGTCCTCTGCCCCGACAATTATGCAGAAACAAGACGGAGCAAAACACCTCAAACAAGTCGGTTGATATGAGACCCATCCCATGTGCAAACGGCACAAAAGAGTTTAAATCGTAGTCTTCGTCAGTTGCTCCATTACCAATTAGATAGCCCTGGATGCAACATTGACCTCAGGCTGTGAGCTCACACACACAAGTTTGCACACGCAACTGAATGGCGATGAATGAAATGTTAGTGGGAATGACCTTCAAATTGATTCTTGGCTTCAGAGCCTTTTGTATCCCTGTAAACGTAAAGATGAGATGTAAGAAACTTCTATGTATAATCTACTCACTATGAGTGAAAAAAAAACCACCTTTAACAACTTCATCAGCTAGTTTAGGAATGTATATCCCTGCGTATGACTCTCCGGAAATGTAGAATGGGTTCGACTGAAACTCCAGGTATAACTCGAACCACTGCACGGACGAGTAAAATCAGCATCCAGTTTCTTCTACGTATTATGTAGTGTAAGTTATCACAACTGAAGGAGAGATTACCTTCAAAAGGAAGGTATGTGCATCGGCTGCGGTTTTCAGGTCACCTGTTGTGTAATCCGATTTGTTCAATGAGTATGACATCCCAACACCAGCAGGGGAGTCCAGGTACATCATGCTTGAAACCTAGTTAGTTAGTTAATCATTTGGGTTATTCAATCACTTGGCATGGGAAAAAAATACTGCTCGTTTTCTGCCAACAAGGGAAGTGATTCGGGTTCTGGTAAGACACATAGTTCGACAGTCATCATGATCCAAAGTACTGTACAACTTTAGCGTAGTAGCTATCTGTACAAAGGACAAATTTAGCAGAGCTGAGCTAGACTAGCACTCGTAAATTTTGGGCAGGTTGCTGCGGGGTAGGCCTGTGCTCCTAAGCTTTGTTCAGGTATGCGGATTACCTTGGACCAACTATAGGGATTGAGGTGCAGCCTGGGCAGCCCTCCGGGGGTGCTTCCATGCTCAAAGTTGAAGGGACCTGAGCAAAGAACAGAGCACCGGTCGGGTCATCCCAAAATCACAAGATAACAGAATAAAATCGACCAATCCAGACCGTTCTCGTAGACGAATCCGTCGAAGCTGGAGCAGCCGGGGCCGCCGTTGAGCCAGAGCACGACGGGGTCGGCGGCCGGGTCACGCTCCGACAGCACGAGGTAGTAGAATAGCCTCCTGCCATGGCTCTCGTCCACGGTTATGTACCCGGCGTAGTGTTTGGACGGGAGGGCGCCGTCGAAGCCCGGGAGGTGGTTGACGAGGTGCTTCTCCGGAGCCGCGACGGCGTGGGAGATGAGGGGCAGCACGAGAGCGAGGAGGAGGGTGAGAGAGGGCGAGGACGCCATTTGAGGCCCGCGGTAGGAGATATTTGGTAAGAGCATGTCTAACAGAGCCCTCAAACTGGTCAAACCCTCAAAATAACTGCTAGTTTGAGGGTTGAGCAGAAAAAAAGGCGCAGATCAGCACCCTCAAATCCCTAAACCCTCAAAAAAAATTCCAGGCCGAACCCTCAACTTCGAGTCCAACCTGCACTAGTGAGGGTTTGGGCCAATTTTCCAGGCCGAACCCTCACTCGGTCAACCACGCGCGCGGGAGGGAAATTTCCCAACTTCTCTCCCCGCCGCCCCGCGCCTTCCGCGCCGCCGCCGCCCGTGCTCGTCCCCGCCGCTGGCCATGGAGCCCGGCCAGGCCCCGGCGACCCCCTCCGCCGCCCCCGTGCCCGCCCCCGCCCCCGGCCCCGCAGCGCCCGTGCCCGCCCGCGCCCCCGCCCCCGCCCCGCGCCTCCCGCCACCGGCCACCTCGACCGACGCCGCCGTGGCGGAGATGGTGGCGGCCACCCACGTCGGCCAAAAACGGAGGCGGGCGGGCACCCACCTCGTGCCGAGCAACCCGCCCGTGCCCGCCCCCGCAGCGAAGGCGACAAAACCGGCGGGGAAGGCGGCGAAACCGGCGAAGCCCGGCAAGCCGGCAACCTCCACCGCGGCTGCTACCAAGCGCAAGGAGAAGCAGCTCGCAAGCCGCAAGAGGGGGGCAGAGCAAGCGGTACCGCCACCGCCACCGCCACCGACGAGCACGGCCGCTCCAACGATGATATGTTTTAGGAGAAATATGCCCACTTGAGGTACAAGGACATGGCCAGTTCCAAGGGCAAATCCTTCCCATTCAAGCATTGTTGGGCATTGCTCCAACATCTTGACAAATGGAAATTGAGGGATCAAGAGAGTGCACCGAAGAAATCGGATATGCTCAAAATGGATGATAGTGATGACGAAGGAAGAAACCATGACAAGCCCGACGGAACCAAGAAGGGAAAAGAAAGGATGAAGATGGAAGCGGAGGCATCAAGCTTGAGGGAAAAGATTGATCAAATGATCAAGTCAAAGGAGACATTGACAACGAAGGCATTGGAGACAAAGCTTATTATCACCGAGAGAAAGAAAGAGATGAAACTTGCACAATTGGAAGCAAGGCGAGAAGATGCCAAGCGCAAGGCCGACATGGAGGAGAGGATGATCAAGCTCAAGGAAGCAAAAGCATGGAAGGAGCTCATGGCCGAGGAGAAGGAGCACATGATGATGTCTAGAAAGGACATGGATGAAGAGCAATTGGCGTGGTGGAAGGAGTACAAGGAGAACATCGCGGACAGGAAGAGGCTACTGCGTGGTGCTGGTGGTGGTGCGTCGTCTACTCTCCGAGGTGAGTCTCCGATGAGTGGTGGAGGCGATGGAGTTGTGGACAACTTCACCGGTGCTTGAAGTTGTTCGTACGTTTTATGTTTTGCAAATGATGTCTCCGATGACTATGTGATGATGATCATTTGCACGTTGTATGTTTTGCTATGATGTCCATGGGATTTACTATGTGATGATGATGATTTGCAAGTTTGTTTCATGTATGTGATCATGATCATTTGCAAATTTGAGAGTGATTTATGTTGCTGTCCTGTTTTGAAGGTTTGAAGGCCGGGGCGCAGATCAGTGCCCTCAAACCAACCCTCAAAACAGAATATTCTGTTTTGAGGGTTGGTTTGAGGGCACTGATCTGCGCCAGGGATTTTCGGCCTTCAAAACGACATTTTCTCAGCCCTCAAACTGGTTTTGAAGGTTGAGTTTTTGAGGGCTCTGTTAGACATGCTCTAAGACGGTGGTGTTATATACAGAGCAGTGCAGTGGCTGAGGCCGAGGACCAGTGATGGAGCGGCATGTGTCCGTTCACGTTTTGGTGCTATGCTGGTGAGAGCATACAGGGTGTGAACGTAGAGTAAGAGCAACCGGACCCTCGTACCCGTCTCAGGCCAGGTCGCCTGGTCACAAAATTGCGATGCAACCGGACACCTCAAACGGTCCTCAAACACTCGGACTGACGGACACCCCTCATATTTAGCCCAAATATGAGGCGGATATGGGATGTCCGGGCATGTCCGCCACGTCGGACCCGATAGGCTGACCCCATCGTAAATTGCACGAATCGATCCGGTAGAACTGCCGGATTCATTTGCTCCTTCTCTCTTCTTCCTCCTCCGCGTCGTCCGTCTCGCAACTCCGTCGCCGCACGCGCTCCGTCACCATTCCTAGCCTCTGCTCTGCCAGCTCCGACAGAGCAGTCTTCTGTCCGATCCTCGCCGCGGGGGACATCGTCGTCGGCCCGGAAGACGCCGTGGTACGTCCGGCAACTCTCTGGCTCCGCCTTGCGCTAGATGTGTTCGACACATTGTCTGACCGAATTTTTGTCAAAATTTTAGGGGGAAACGATGGATTCCGATACTTCGTCCGACGAGGAGTATTGACCAACGGAGCTTGATCAAATGATTGAAGACCAGTTCTTCGATTCGTCGGATTCAAACGAAGAAGTGGACATGATCATGCTTATGAGCATGCAAGAGGAAATGGACCATCAAGAGTGATCAATCGCGGTAGGGTATCCGGAGCAAAGCTATTGCAGAAGGACTACTTTGAGACGAACCCAACTTTCCCGGATGATCCATGGTTTCGTCGTCGTTTTCGCATGCGAAAACCATTATTTTTGCGGATTGTGGACGGAGTGGAAGCACACGACGACTACTTCAAGCTCACAAGGGGTTGCTGCGGCCAACTCTCTTTCTCTGCCAAGCAGAAGTGCACGGTTGCTCTGAGAATGCTTGCACTTGGTACTGCCGTAGATGCCGTTGGTGAGATGGTCAGGATGGGGGAGAGTACATGCCTGAAGACTACTGTCAAGTTTGTACATGCTGTGGTCGAGGTGTTTGGAGCAGAGTATCCGAGAGAACCAAATGCACAAGACACGAAAAAGTTGTTGGCTATTGGAGAGACCAGCGGGTTTCCAGGAATGTTCGGATCAATTGATTGCATGCATTGGCAGTGGAAGAACTTCCCCAAAGGTTTGCGAGGAATGTATCAAAGTCACATCAGAGAGGCCACCATCATACTAGAAGCGGTGGCATCACATGACTTATGGATTTAGCATGCTTTCTTTGGAATGTCGGGTTCTCTCAACGACATCAACGTGCTTCAACGATTTCGGTGTTCAAGAGGCTTTGCAATGGGGAATCACCGCCGTGCGACTACACCGTCAACAACCGAGACAACAACATGTGATACTATCTTGCCAATGGCATCTATCCTCAGTGGGCTGCATTTGTGAAGATCAAGATGCAGCTCAACTTATGAACTTTCTGCAAATGCATCAGAATCTCCGAGATCATCAGGTGCATGCACAACTACAAAATGATCTGGTGGAGCATATGTAGACCCACAATGGAAACCAAAAAGCAGATGATTGATTGTGCACTTCAAATAAATTTTATGTAAACACTATTTATGTTCGGTACCAACATTTGTTATTTACGTGCGACAATGGTTATGTTTCTGTGATCGACATGCATGGTTTTGCATGGATTTGAGAGTTCGAATATGAGATATGTGGATGTATGAAGCGATATATGAGGGGCCGTCTGGATGCGTCCGCGGGCGTGTCCGGACGCGTCCGTGGACGTATAGGGGGGCGGATTTGCCCAGTCTGGCTGTAGATGCTCTAAAGCCCTTCAAAATGTTAGGGCGCCTGCCTAGGCAGTGCGTAAACATATAATCGTCATATAATCTGTATCATTGGCTACAAGACCTTTTCTTTCTTCTTCTTGTACTAGATTTCAACAAGGGAATAACGATTACAACTAGAATTAAACAACCATTTAGACTATGATTCTCTAGTACACTTTGAACTACGGGCTCTTCCTCCTTTTTTTTTTGAAAGATCCAGTTTGAGCCGGCTCTTCCTCCATTTGGATGTGGCCTCGCAGGCGGGGGAGGCTTCGGCTGCCACAACCACACATTCGACAAACGCTTGTGCGTCCTTGACATGGGAGAAGGACCATTTTTAGGGCTGGCGAGCGCGCGGCGTCCATTTCTACCAAGGCATCTGCCAATAGGCGGTCAAAAGTAGCAGAGGGCGGACTGGGGGGGGGGGGGGGCTCTGAGTCGACTGCTGATTCGGCCTTATAGAGCATGTCCTCCTCGACCCACTGGGAGTAGTCCCACACCTTCTCATAGAACTCTCTCTCTCGACGCAGTCTGATACGTATATTTTGCATCACAATTTCAAAGGATAAATACTTTAATTTTATACTATTTCAATCAACTTTGCACCAATTTAATTGTAGTTTATCTTATAGTGCAGAGAATTCATAAAATAATTCTCAGGGATGTTGTCAAGGGAGGAATTTGAACCTTTGTGAAGGAAGTGCACCACCAGAACCCCCCAAAAAATAAAACAAAAATATGCTAGAGGTTTTTTGCACCAAAAGAGCACATGGGTGATACATCTCCAACGTATCTATAATTTTTGATTGTTCCATGCTATAATATTATCATTCTAGGATACTTTTTGGGCATCTATTTGCCAATTCATATTATTTTTAGCACTAACCTATTAACTCAGTGCCTAGTGCCAGTTGCTGTTTTCTGTGTGTCTTTGGCTTTTCAGGTTTATCGTACCAAACGAAGTCCAATTGCCACGAAACTTTTTGACGATTTTTCTGGAGCAAAAGAAGACCTGAAAGTTTCGGAAGGAGACCAGAGGCTGCATGAGAGAGGCAACACACATCAGGGCGCACCCAGGGGGTGGCCACGCCCTGTTGTGTGCTGGCCCCTCCTAGCGTCTCTTGACGTCCCTCTCTGGCCTATAAATTCCAATATATCCCGAAAACCCTATAGAGCCTCCCGAAACACTTTTTCCACCGCCGCAAGTCTCTGTTCCGCTGTGTGCCCATCTGGAGCCCTGTTTCGATGCCCTGCCAGAGGGGGGAACGATCACGGAGGGCCTCTACATCAACCTTGCAGCTCCCATGGTGATGTGTGAGTAGTTCACCACAGACTACGGGTCGGTAGTTAGTCCCTAGATGGCTATGTCTCTCTCTCTCTCTTGATCTTCAATACAAAGTTCACCGCATCTTCGCGGTGATCTATTTGATGTAACCACTTTGTGTGGTGCATTTTTTGGGATCCGATGAATTGTGGGTTTATGTTCAGATTGTTCAGGAAATTATATTGAGTTCCTTGCTGGTCCTTCTTTACATATGCATGATTATATGATAGCTTCGTAATTCTCTCCGATCTATTGAAATAGTTTGGCCAACTAGATTGATATTTCTTCAGTGGGAGAGGTGCGTTGTAGTGGGTTCAATCTGGCGGTGCTTTATATCCCAGTGACATATTAGCGGATGAGACACGTCTTTGTATTGCTACCACTAAGGATAAAATGATGGGGTTCATTCATATTAATTTTATTTACTTTGTCTACATCATGTCACTGTTCTCCAAGCATTACTCTGTTTTACTTAATACTCTAGATGCATGCTGGATAGCGGTCGATGGGTAGAGTAATAGTAGTAGATGTAGGCAGGAGTCGGTATACTTGCTTACGGACATGATGCCTATATCTAATGATCATTGTCGTGAATAAATATTGCATAACTATGCTCTTTTCTATCAATTGCCCAACAGTAATTTGTTTACCCACCGTATGCCTACTACATGAGAGATGCCACTAGGGAAAACTATGGCCCCCGGGTCTATCCACTTATATATATTTACAAAAGCTTTTGTTACCTTGCTGCCATCATTTATCTTTTATTTATTTTTCAATTTACAATTATCAACTATCATCTACACACTTCATTTTCTTGCAAATAACGAGTCCAAGGGGATTGACAACCCTCTTGCCCGCGTTGGGTGCAAGTGTTTGCTTCTTTGTGTGTAGTCGCTGAAGACGGGGGCGTGCTACTCCTATTGGTTAGATAACCTTGGTTCTCACTGAGGGAAATACTTATCTATACTGTGCTGCATCACCCGCTCCTCTTCACGAAAAACCCAACGCAGATCACAAGTGTCAGGAAGGATAACTGGCGCCGTTGCCGGAGAGTATCACCAACCTACTATCAAGTACCTTCGCAAAAATTATCATTCACTTTTTATACTTTTTATTTGCTGTTATATTTTGCTTGCTTCATAAAAATAAAAAATACAAAAAATATTTATCTTTGCTAGTTGCTAGTTTACTTCCTTGCTTTCTAGTTTACTTATTCTGCTTGTTACTTTGCTTGCTCGGTCACCATGTCTCAAGATACTACCAAGTTGTATGACTTCTCAAATACTAATAACAATGATTTTATTAGTACTCCTATACCACCTGCCACTAGTGCGGAGTTTTATGATATTAATGCTGCATTGCTGAACCTTGTGATGAAAGAACAATTCTCGGGAAGTCCTAATGAGGATCACGCTGCTCATCTTAATACCTTTACTGAATTATGTGATATGCAAAAGAAAAAGGATATGGATAATGATGTGGTCACATTATTATTTTTCCTATTCATTATGAGGTAAATCTAAGGCTTGGTTTTCATCTTTACCACGTAATAGTATTGGAACATGTGATAAGTGTAAAGATGCTTTTATTGCCAAGTATTTTCCTCCTGCTAAGATCATCTCCCTTAGAAATCAAATTATGAATTTTAAACAACATGATCAAGAACATGTTGCACAATCTTGGGAGAGGATGAAATTGATGATTAGAAATTGCCCTACTCATGGTTAAACTTGTGGATGATTATCCAAAATTTCTATGCTGGACTAAACTTTGTGTCTAGAAATCTTCTAGATTCTGCTGCAGGTGGTACCTTCATGGAGGTGACATTAGGAGACACTACCAAACTTCTAGACATCATGACAAACTACTCTTAGTGGCATACCGAAAGAGCTCCAATTGGTAAGAAGGTAAATTCTGTTGACGAAATCGCTACTTTGAATGTAAAATTGGATGCTCTTATGAATATGGTTGCTAGTAAACATGCTCATCTTGATCCCAATGATATGCCTTTTTCTACCTTGATTGATAAAAATGATAATGCTATTGATGTGAACTTTATCTCGCGAAACAATTTCAACAACAATGCTTATAGAGGAAATTTCAATACTAGACCGTACCCCGGTAATTCCTCTAATAATTATGGCAATTCTTATGGAAATTATTCTATAAATAATAATAGGTTATCCTCTGATCTTGATAACACCATTAAATAATTTATTAGTTCTCAAAAGATTTTTAATACTATGGTAGAAGAAAAGCTGCTTAAAGTTGATGATTTGGCTAAGAACATGGATAGAATTTTTCTTGATGTGGAAACTCTTAAAAATAAAACTTTGCCGCCCAAGCATGATTTTAATGAGACTATTAAATCTATCCATATATCTATCAATGAAAGTAAGGAGAGGACCGCTAAGTTGAAAGCTAAACGGGAGTTCTTAGAAAAAGCTCTTCCTCCCGGTTTTTACCGGAATCATGATGAAGATCTTAAAATGATTGGTAGTTCTCCTATTGAATCTTTGTTTACTAATCTGGAAATAAATTATAAGGGGACTGGAGGTGAGTCAACTTTATCTAGAAGGCGTCCCGTTTGTTCGGAGGGTGATGATTCTAATGATAAAACTGAAAAAGTGGGTTTGGAGAGGTCAAAACTTTAACTAGTGATGTGCCCACTATCTTGGATTACAAGGAATTTAATTATGAAAATTGCTTTTTAGTAGAATGTATTTCCTTGTTGCAATCCATTATTAGCTCACCCAATGCCTATGAACAAAATAAAGCTTTTACCGAACATATAGTAGAAGCGATGATAAAAGCTTATGATGAGAAACTTGAACTAGAAGTTTCTATTCCTAGAAAGTTGCATGATGAATGGGAACCTACTATAAAAATAAATATTAAAGAATATGAATGTAATGCTTTGTGTGACCTTGGTGCTAGTGTTTCAACAATACCTAAATCTCTTTGTGATGTGCTTGGTCTCACCGATTTTGAAGATTGTTCCCTTAACTTGCATCTTGCGGATTCTACCATCAAGAAACCTTTGGGTAGAATAAATTATGTGCTTATTATTGCAAATATAAATTATGTGCCTGTAGATTTCATTGTGCTTTATATTGAATGCAATCCAACTTGTCCAATAATACTTGGAAGACCTTTCTTACGAACTATAGGTGCAATTATTGATATGAAAGAGGGAAACATAAGGTTCCAATTTCCATTAAAGAAAGGGATGGAAAACTTCCCTAGGAAGATAATTAAACCACCTTATGAATCTATCATGAGAGCTACTTATGGTTGGAGTGTCAAAGATGACAACACTTGATCATATGCATTATGCCTAGCTAGGGGCGTAAAACAATAGCGCTAGTTGGGAGGCAACCCAATAGTTATCTTAATTATTATTTTAATTTATGTTTGTGTGTTATAAAATGATTGTTTACTATGTAATTATTGTGTTTTTATGTTTAAATTAGTGTTTGTGCCAAGTAAAGCCTTTGGGATGACTTGCATGATAAGTAGAATTGATACGGTGCAAAAACAGAAATTTTAGCGTCCAGTGCAGAATTTCTGTAATTTTGCTGGAACCTATTTTTGCTCTGAAATTTTTACACAATATTTATATATAAATTCCTCAGGTTTTCCTAATTTTTAAGAATTCTTAGAGTTACATAAGTATGGTACTTAATTATATCATTACAGACTGTTCTGTTTTACACAGATTCTGTTTTTGCTTTCATAGTTTGCTTGTTTTGATGATGCTATGGATTTTATCGGGGGGTATAAGCCATGGAGAAGTTAGAATACAGTACCTTATTCAATAATAAAATAATAATAAATTTATAAAAGTACCTAAAGTATTTTATATATTTATTATACTAATGGATCCCACGAAGGTTTCTGTTGAGTTTTGTGTGCTGAAGTTTTCAAGTTTTGGGTGCTATCACGATGGATGAAGGAATAAGGAGCGGCAAGAGCCTAAGATTGGGGATTCCCAAGGAATCTCAAGGTAATATTCTAGGAAGACTCAAGCATCTAAGCTTGTGGATGCCTTGGAAGGCATCCCCTCTTTCGTCTCAATCCATCGGTATGTCACATGGAGCTATATTTTTATTCATCACATGATATGAGTTTTGCTTGGAGCGTCGTTTGCTTTAGTTTGCTTTTGTTTTAGTTTTCCACAATCATTGTTTGCTTGACACACCCACTTTATATAGACACAAGATCACCATGATTTATTAGAATACTCTTTGTGCTTCACTTATATCATTTGAGCTAAGCAGTTGCTCTAGTACTTCACTAATATCTTTTAGAGCACGATGGTGTATAGATTTTACAGAAATAATTTTACTCTCGTTATTCACTTATATTTGTTTGAGAATTAATAAATAGTGACGGTAATTTACATGGGTTATAATACTAGTCCAAAAATAATAGGTATTCGACGAGTGCATCATCAAAACCACGTGTAGCACATAAAAGAGAAATTGTGGGTTAATGATATTAATATTGTAATGTGAAAGGGCATGAGTGCACGATCATTGGTTAATAAGAATATCGTAAATTAGAGGGTGTTAAATTGTTGTTCATCTAAATATTTTTTATGGCATGGTGATGATGTGTGAGCATTCTTGTTCCTCGTTGAAATCCTAGTGGTGTTTAAGTCGGAGGCGCGCGATGGTTAACTCCTCCCAACCTCCTCCCTAGGGGCATGCGAGTAGTACTTTGCTTTGAGAGAGCTAATCAAACCTTGAAATAAGTAGGTGAGTTCTTTATGACTAATGCGAATCCATGGATTTACACACTCTCACCACCTCATATTTGCTAGCCTCTTAGATACTGTGCATTGCACATTCTAACCTCGAGGATTGGTGCAACCTTCGCCGGTGCATCCAAACCCCGTAACATGATACACTCTGTTGCACATAAGCCTCATTATATCTTTCTCAAAACATCCACCATACCTACCTATTATGGCATTTCCATAGCCATTCCAAGATATATTGCCATGCAACTTCCACCGTTACATCATATGACTAGTACTTTCATTGTCATATTGCTTTGCATGATCATATAAGCTGACATGGTATTTTTGGCAAAGCCACCGTTCATCATTTTTATACATGTTGCGCTTGATCATTGTACATCCTGGTATACTGCCAGAGGCATTCATATAGAGTCATACTATAATTTTTCATATTGAGTTGTATGTAAATAAAAGTGTGATGATCATCCTTATTAGGGCACTGTCTCAGTGAGGAAAGAATGATGGAGACAATGATTCCCCCACAAGTCGGGATGAGAGTCCGGACAAAAAATAAAAGAAAAAAGGAGAAAAGGAAAAAGAAAAAGGAAAGAAAGAAAGAAAAAAGGGAGAAAAATAAAAAGAAATAAATGAGAGAAAAGAGAGAAGGGACAGTGCTACTACCTCTCTTTCCACACTTGTGCCTCAAAGTGGCACCATGTTCTTCATATAGAGAGTCTCTTGTCTTGTCACTTTCATATGCTAGTGGGAATTCTTCATTATAGAACCTGGCTTGTATATTCCGATGACGGGCTTCCTCAAATGCCTAAGGTCTTCATGAGCAAGCGAGTTGGATGCGCACCCACTTAACTTTAGTTGAGCTTCCATACACTTATAGCTCTAGTGCATCCGTTGCATGGCAATCCCTACTCCTCTAATTGATATCTATTGATGGGCATCTCCATAGCTCATTGATACGCCTAGTTGATGCGAGACTTTCTTCTCCACTTTTACCCCTTTGAAACCTACCACCACATTCTATTCCACCTTTATGCTATATCCATGGTTCACGCTCATATATTGCGTGAGTAATAAAAAGCTGAAGCGCGTTAAAGATTACGATCCAATTGCCTGACTTAACACCGTGGTGCTTGACATTTGTATTTATGTGGTGAGGAAGGAGCCATCCCATGCTAATATGATAAAATGAATAGGGGTGATCATTCTTTAAGGATCGTATATTTTGAAACTTGATGATTATGTTACTTATGTTTATGAATATTACTATGTTGATGTTTATTAATTCATCGTTCTCAATGATCATACCTGCAATAGATTACATGTTGGGTAGCATGTCACATCAAAAATTCTGTTTTTATCATTTACCTACTCGAGGACGAGCAGAAATTAAGCTTGGGGATGCTGATACGTCTCCAACGTATCCATATTTTTTGATTGTTCCATGCTATAATATTATCATTCTAGGATACTTTTTGGGCATTTATTTGCCAATTCATATTATTTTTTAGCACTAACCTATTAACCCAGTGCCTAGTGCCATTTGCTATTTTTTGCGTGTTTTTGGCTTTTCAGACTTACCGTACCAAACGAAGTCCAATTGCCACGAAACTTTTTGATGATTTTTTCTGGAGCAAAAGAAGACCTGGAAGCTTCGGGAGGAGACCAGATGTTGCACGAGAGAGGCAACACACATTTGGGCGCGCCCAAGGGGGTAGTCGCGCCCTGTTGTGTGCTGGCCCCTCCCGTCGTCTCCCGATGTCCCTCTCTGGCCTATAAATTCCAGTATATCCCGAAAACCCTATAGAGGCTCCCAAAACATTTTTTCCACCGCCGCAAGTCTCTGTTCCGTTTTGTGCCCATGTGGAGCGTTGTTCCGGTGCCCTGCCGGTGGGGGGATCGATCACGGAGGGCCTCTACATCAACCTGCTGCTCCCATGGTGATATGTGAGTAGTTCACCATAGACCTACGGGTCGGTAGTTAGTACCTAGATGGCTCTCTCTCTCTCTCTCTCTCTCTCTCTCGATCTTCAATACAAAGTTCACGGCATCTTCATGGTGATCTATTCGATGTAATCACTTTGTGCGGTGCGTTTGTTGGGATCCGATGAATTGTGGGTTTATGTCCAGATTGTTCATGAAATTATATTGAGTTCCTTGTTGGTCCTTATTTACATATGCATGATTATATGATAGCTTCGTAATTCTCTCTGATCTATTGAAATAGTTTGGCCAACTAGATTGATATTTCTTCAGTGGGAGAGGTGCGTTGTAGTTGTTTCAATCTGGCGGTGCTCTATATCCCAGTGACATAGTAGGGGACAAGACACGTCTTTGTATTGCTGCCACTAAGGATAAAACGATGGGGTTCATTCATATTAACTGGATTTACTTTGTCTACATCATGTCATTGTTCTCCAAGCATTACTCTGTTTTACTTAATACTCCAGATGCATGCTGGATAGCGGTTGATGGGTGGAGTAATAGTAGTAGACGCAGGAAGGAGTCGGTCTACTTGCTTACGGACGTGATGCCTATATGTAATGATCATTGCCATGAATAAATATTGCATAACTATGCACTTTTATATCAATTGCCCAACAGTAATTTATTTACCCACCGTATGCCTACTACATGAGAGATGCCACTAGGGAAAACTATGGCCCCCGGGTCTATCCACTTATATATGTACAAAAGCTTTCATTACCTTGTTGCCATAATTTATCTTTTATTTATTTTGCAATTTACAACTATCAACTATCATCTACACACTTCATTTGCTTGAGAATAACGAGTCCAAGGGGATTGACAACCCTCTTGTCCACGTTGGGTGCAAGTGCTTGCTTCTTTGTGTGCAGTCGCTGAAGACGGGGGTTGCATGCTACTCCTATTGGTTCGATAACCTTGGTTCTCACTGAGGAAAATACTTATCTATAATGTGCTGCATCACCCGCTCCTCTTCGCGGAAAACCCAACGCAGAGCACAAGTATCAATGGGCCAGTAGGGGATTGCCCGAGGAGCACCATGGGTCTATGTGCCTACCCTAGGCGCATGCCTTAGGTTCCACCTTACAGGGACGCCTATGGATTCATAGGCACCCTCCATGTGACCCCCCAGGTCCCATTTAGTCACTTTTTGGGAGAAAACTCCATATCCAATTGTCTTAGAATTTTCCCGCCGTCGCTGCAACATGGAAAACCAGTTCTTCCTTCGGATCACTATTTCAGGCCAGATCTTCCCTCTTGGACCGGGGGAATTCGAAGCAATCATCATCGGCAACTCCAATGCATCAAGGGGAACATCTAAATCCAAGTCATCTTCACCATCTCTATCAATAGTACCATCACACACATTCCCATCTCATCCATCTTTTTACGATCAAGTGTGAGTTAATTACCGTTGTCACCTTTTAGTGTTGATTGTTGTATTGTTAGTTGATGTTGTGTGCTTTATTGGTGAAAGATCCATACTTTTAGATTAATTAAATTATCATTACCACACTGAACATGTTCATCATGATGTTTTCTGAGTAGTTTTGTTGTGTTTTTAGGACATGTGATAAAGCTAGTTGTTAAGTGTCAAATATATTTACAGTAAAGATTATTGTTTGATTATGTTGTACTGTAATTCTCTTGTGGTGTTATGCAAACATCAACTGCATGGCATTTCACCTTAAGGGCCTAGAACAGAGCATTGTGTTATGACAAGTTAAGAATGGGAGGCCATAGTGACATGAATGATTGTTCCCTGAATTTACAAGCTATGACATGGGGGTATTTAGGGACCCAAGAGGAAATGATGGCCTGCAAGCGCACAAGGTTTATTTGTAGCCTTTTTGAAAGTAAGAGTATTGATCTCATAGGGAGCACGAGAATTGGAATTTTTCCCTGATAGAAACTTATGAAAATGTGCATGTAAGTTAGTTGTAGAGGCAAAGCAAAATAAAGGCGAAATGTTGAAATGATTTTGAGCAGAGTTCGCACAAAAGTAAATAACACAAAAGAACTAAAAAAACACAATGAGGTGAATAAAGCATTGAAACCGACATAGGATTAAAGCGTGCGCAGGGATTCAAAAATTTCCATTGGTATGTGTCTAACGTAATATATGCTATTGCGTAGTTCTAAGTTGGACACTCGAGCCTCTCTTGATGATCGTGATTGGCGGATACGGGTACATAATACGTTCTACTCTAGGTAGACTTCGTACCATGCACGTCACTACCGTAGTTTCCTTGCGACGATTCTCACTATGGTAATTAAGGGTTTCCCTGTGGATGCAACATAAACAAGGGATCTTAATTACTCCCTATCAATTGCAAAGGTGATGTAGAGAGGTTGTTGTTGTCACCTCAAATTACCTCAACATCCTTACCTTTACAATGACAAATATGATTTGTGGTCATACAAGGAGAAAATGTTGAGTGGGGCCCGTTCACAACATACACGAAGGCTACTAAACCAAACATTCAACAAAGAATCTCATATCCTTGTAAGTGTTCAACTCCTATGCATACGAATATTTAGCCATATCCCCGAGAACAAGTGGAACTACTCACACATTGAAACGACAAACATCATACAAATAGTTATGGTGAACATGAATGATGAATTCAAGTAATACATGTAGGGACCCATTAGGGTTCGGTATTACAATAAGATGGAGATGGATGATGGTTGATGTCGGGGTATTCTTGCACAAGATGGTGGTGATGGTGGATTCCTCCTTGCCGATTCCCCCTCCATATGCCTCCTGGAGCCTAGACTTCTATACTTTGGACGAGTTTCTGGTGGTTCTGGGTGTCAAAGATCTACGATTAGATCACGTGGGGGTGAAGTAGTCGAGCAGGCAGAAGCGGCGGCATGTGGTATGACCGCTGGTACGATTGTGTGTTGCGCCGCTGTAGGAACGAAGTATGTGTACCAAAGGGGGTGAATGGGAGATTTAAAATTTCTTCTGAGAAACTTCAAATCCCACGGTACACCACAGCATAAAAACGGAATAGCAACAAGCCTACAAATGAAAACTAATGATGAGAAACTAAGGCATGTATCGAAGAACAATCACATGGTCGAATAACAACTTAGAACAAACAATTGAAGATAAATGAGATTCAGAGGTAACCAGTGATGCTTGAGGGCGACAAACCAGTTCACTCTTCTGCAAAAGAGTTATGTCTGATTGGAGGGACTTGTGATTGAACACATAAGATAAACTCACTTCATCATGTTCTCCTCAACAACTAGTTTGTCAACTAGTTCCGATCACTTGGGGTAGATGCTTGAGGTGATTTCCATAACCTTTGCAGACTTTTACTTCCTGAACCACAATTACTCTTGGTCACTGAAGAACTTGATACCTAACCGTCTAGAGAGTCGGCGGCTCTCAAGAGTAATAGGCGGAGTGTACTAGACCTAGATTCCAGTGATGCTAAACCACTATCTAATTTTCCAGCTCTGTTTTTTTCTCTCGGTGGATTTTAAACTCAAATCTTTTGGGAGAGAGGGTGATCAGACAACTTGTCAGAATCACATGGTGCAGTCAGCGGACAACGTTGTAGCGGGGTGGCTACTTATAGCCTCGGCCTTCCCGGGGAAAAGATCATTTTTGACATGACATCTAGCCAATGACCAACCGTCACGTTTCCAACGGCCGGATTTCAAACGCACCCGACAACTTTACTTGAGGAACAAGTAAGCTAACTCCTCGGTTCAAAAGATATCTCCCGCAGTCTAGAAGAACAACGTCTCTAACTGGCGAGTAAAATTTTGAAACACAAAGAGATTTCTTTCGTCTCACATAGGTTTCAGTTTAGAATCATAGAAGCTTAAGTTTTGAACACTCCTTGGTGCAACGACATCCTATACAAACGATTTTTACCCCCTTTCCACAACAGAGTTTTAAACTGTCACCTTGCTTGTGTGTGCGATAGATAGGTGTCCATCCACACGACACGGACAAATCGTCTGCGATATGGAGCAAGAATGCAAACATTTGGCATAACTAAGCGTATGCGATGTCCGCATCTATCACAAACGAGAGTCATCAATCAACCATTTGCGATGTGTCATATTTTCAATATGCTCCATCCTTGCTACTCGTGTGGGATCACATTACCATCGGGTGCAACGTTTACGATGCACACCACATCACAAATAGTTTATAATTGTAAAGCATGTATGATAAGGAGACTATCACGCATATTTGGTCCTGCCGCATCATTTGCGATATATCAAGTTTCCCAAACGCTCCAACAGTCGTACTCGTGTTGGATGGCATAACTATCACACCCGCTATTCTGTGGTATACCATTTATGATGCGTATAACATCACAAACAGTTCATCATTATAAAGCGTGTATGATAAGAAGACTATCACAAACATTTAGTTTAATCGCGCTGTTTTTGGTATGGTATGCCATCACACACGGTTTTCAGATAACAATTGTGTGCATGATCACACACGATTTATCTATGTTAAACATGTCGGATCATGAGGCATATCACACATGTTGTGCTTTACAAACCGTTTGCGGTGTACTGACCTGCACAACATATTATCCCTCTAATTTAATCGTTGCAATTTAAAATTCTATAGAATTTGAATTTGAAAGTAACCAATAACATTTTTCATATCCATCAAATATAGATATAGGTTAAACAACCAATGCATTATTGGATTCACAGGTACATATGTTCAAGCATTGCATAAAAAAGAATTACACTAGCACCAAATGAAGAATGATGAACCAGGTTGCATACTTCTATTAAAGACGGTAAAGAAAGAGGCGAAAGACATTCTGGTTGTTGTACAAGGTGAAGAGGAATGCCCATATTGTGTCCTCCTCCATGTTGAATGCACGCATGACTAACTCTAGTCCAACCCCTTGTGATGGCGGACCACCCACCTTCATTGTCTTCATGAGGACACCTAGATAGTCATCGTAGCCTGGTAGAAATACTTTAATCTTTGCATGTACACCAACGTATATTGCATAGTCATCTTCTAGTATGTTTATTGTGCAATGTGGTGCTCAGTTAACTGTTTGGATCATTTGTTGTGGTGATCATTTAACTGTTTGGTTCAATTCTGCAATGTGATGTTCGATTGTTGTTGGTACAATTTTGTCTTGTTATGCATGTGAGAAATAAATCAATTTGGATGTACTAAATAGATGTGAAACATATAGAATTCCTATATTTCCTAGTTCTTAGCACGCTTGGTTTAGATAACTGGCTTTTCCATGTGGCTCGAATTAATCTGTTGGATCTGCAATGTGATTATTTTTCATCAACATATTTTACTGATAGTATGCCAAATCTCACTTATAACCTGATCAATATCTATCTTATATATGTTGCAGGGGGAAACAATGGGAGACACTAAAGTTTACCATCGAGGTTTGCACATGCCTGGCCCTTAGGCTAATAGCACATTATTGTGCAATTGTAGTAATGCAAGCACAACTTCTCCCTAGGTGGTTTTGGTAATTAATAACAACATATATTTCATTGGACTAATGATTCTATCAAGCATATTTTAGGAAAAGTTCAATGAATGGATTGGCAAAGGATTGTGTGGAGATCCCCTAGATGCAAATCGGCCCTACCGAGTTCACCCTAGACAGATCCTAAGCCAAACCCTAGTGTCTCGGTGACACCAAGTCCCATTTCGGTGCAACCAAAATCAGTGACCAACTCTCTGGTATCCTATTTCTAAAAATCAGAATTTCTGATTTTTGCAACTTGGTTCCACTGAGTTTTGGTAACTGCCTAGGTCAGCCAAATCTGACCCATCGCGATTTATATATCGATCTCACCGAAATGCCAAAAGTTGCCACATTTTGCACTAGTTGGTGCAACTGAGTTTTTTGCTTCGGTTTCACCAAGTTGGGCAATAATGTTGTAACAGTTGGATTCTTGGAGATGCCTGTATATACCCCTCCACCTACCTCTCACTTGTAGAGGAAGCACTCAGAACGAACCAACGCTTGCCCCATCCATTTTCTGAGAGAGAACCACCTACTCATGTGTTGAGATCAAGATCTTCCACTCCAACCATATGAATCTTGATTTCTAGCCTCCCCAAGTTGCTTTCCACCCAATCAACCTCTTCCACCAAAGCAAATATGTCAGAGAGTGATTCTGTGTTAAGGAGACTATCTTTTGAAGCACAAGAGCAAGGAGTTCATCATTCTTACCGCATCTATTACCTTTTAGACAATGGTGTCTCCTAGATTGGTTAGGTGTCACTTGGGAGTCTCCGTCTTCGTGTGTGGAGTTGAACCAAGAAGTTTGTAAGGTCAAGGAGATCGCCTACTTCGTGAAGATCTACCCCGAGTGAGGCTATCCCTTCGTGGACGTAAGCCGCGATGGAATATACGAGGTTGCTACTTCGTGGACCCTTATGGGTGGAGACCTCCATGGACTCTCGTGACCGTTACCCTCCGTGGGTTGAAGTCTCCATCAACATGGACATACGATAGCACCACCTATCGGAACCACGGGAAAAATCTTCGTGTTCCCCATTGCGTTTGATCCTCCTATCCCTTCCCTCTACTTATATGTGCATGTCTTTGCTTTCAGCTTCTATGCTCTTAGACTTGCATGTGTAGGGTGTTCTTGACTTGATATAATTGCTAAAACTTGCCAACATCTAAAATTAGGAAAAGGCTGGAATTTTAATTTGGTCAAGTAGTCTAATCACCCCCCCTCTAGACATACTTTGGATCCTACAAGTGGTATCAGAGCTTTGGTCTCCATTGCATTGGTTTCACAACCTAGGAGTGTATGGCGTCTAGTGAGGGAAATTATCATCGTAGAGGTCCATATTTTGATGGTACAAACTATGCTAGTTGGAAGCAGAAAATGAAAATGCATATTCTTGGTCATAACCCCGCCGTTTGGGCTGTTGTTCGTGTTGGATTGCAAGGTGAATTCTTTGGTGATGGAAAGGAACCGAATCGTGAAGCAACCGCGAAAGAATTGAAGATGTTGCAATACAACGCTCAAGCATGCGACATTCTATTCAACTGCTTATGCTCCGAAGAGTTCAACAAGATAAGCCGTCTTGAGAATGCAAAGGAAATTTGGGATACTTTGGTTGATATGCACGAAGGTACCAAATCTGTCATGAAATCTAAGTTGGATGTTCTACAGAGTCAACTTGACAAGTTCAAGATGAAGGATGGTGAAGGAGTCGCGGAAATGTACTCTAGGCGTGCTCTCATCACAAATGAGATTGCCGGCTTAAGAAGTGAAGAGATGACCGACAAATTCATCATCAAGAAGATCCTTAGAGCCTTGGATGGTAAGTATGACACCGTGTGCACATTGATCCTAATGATGCCAAAATACAAAGATCTCAAGCCTACGGAAGTCATTGAAAGGATTGTTGCTCATGAAATGTCACTCAAGGACAAAGAAGAGCTTCATACCAAGTCAAGCGGTGCATACAAAGCTAAAAGTGACACTCCCGCTAGCTCAAGTGACAACCTTGTTACCAATGAATAGATAAGCCTCATGGTCAAGAAGTTCAACAAATTCTACAAGAATAGAGGCAAAGAGAGAAGCTCCAATTCAAAATATGAAGAGAAGCGTTCCTCTAGTCATGACCGAAATTGTTACAATTGTGGAAGGCCCGAACACTATTCCAATGAGTGCACGACCCCCCACAAAAGAAGAGAATAGTCACCTAGAAGAAGAAGCTCAAGAGATGAGTCACCTCGTAGAGAGAGAAGGAGTAGAGAAGATCGCTATGAACGAAGACCCTCCCGGAGAATCAAGGACTCGGAGAAGAAGGACAAGTACACCAAGAGCTACACAAGAAGACATCAAGCTCATGTTGGTGAATGGGTTTCAGGCTCCGATTCTGACAACCAATCCGAGAGAAGCTACCACTCCAACTCCTACTATAGTCAAGATGAAGGTGTTGCCGGACTAGCACTCATATCCTCCAATTCCTATGACATATTTGATTCACCAAATAAAGGAAGTGGAAGTTGCTTCATGGCTAAAGGCCCCAAGGTATCACACCCCGAATACATTGACTTTAATAGTGATGAGTATGACTTACTAGGAGATGATGACTTGCTCTTTGATAAAACTAGTGATGTTAGTCAAAATGAACTTGATAATAATCATGCTAGTCAAGATAAGTCGTGTGACGATGACAAGAAGGAGATTGAGTGTATAACTAAAGAACTGAACACTCTTAAGTTAGCTCATGAATCTACTCAAGAAGATCATAGAGATCTCTTAAGAACTCATGAGAAGCTACGCTTCGAGAAGCTAAATTTAGAGCAAGAGCATGAGTTTCTTAAAGCTATCAATGACATACTTTGAAAGAAGAGTTCTTCGTATCTTGCCAAACGAATAATCTTGTCCACATTCATGCCACAAGTTAAATCTAAGCAAACTAGTAACAAAGGCAAGAAAGTTTCTTCATCCAGTAACAACAACACTAATGCTAAAACCAATGATGTTGTTCCTAGTACTTCTATTGATTCCACTAATGATTCTCTTAGCCAAGTTACACTTGAGCAAGAAAATGATTTATTGAAAGGAATTATAGAAAAAGGTGTCGACCAGAGACTTGCCAGAAGTAAGCAATTTGAGGAGATTGTGCGGAAACAAGGATGGCACCGAAAGAACCAAGGCATTGGCTATTTCAACGCCAATGGAGTTGAATGGTAAGAAGGTCACTCCCCAAGACAAAGTTTTTTCCCCAAAAGGAGAAGTACGACCCTACTCTCTCTAAGGGAACAAAAGCTCAAGATGACCTTCCACCACAAGAGCACAAGCTCAAGGGCAAAGACAAGCTTTAAGAGGAGATTAACTCATTTGAAGAAGAATCCCAAGCCATGGTCAAGTGGGTTCCCAAAGCTACTACAAGCTCTACTTCATCAAGTGCTACTTCAACTCCAAGGATCCCCATCAAGTTGATGCGGGTCCCCAAGAAGAAGAACTAGAGAAGTTCTTGAGGGATGACTCCGCCAACAAGATTCACTCACGTTCATCATTGGCAAGAACTAATGCAATCAACTCCAACCTTATGCAATAGTTCAAGGAGTAACAAATCCCTCATTGGTAAGCAAGGGACAAGGTAAATAATGAATCAATGGACATCATCTCAATGTGTTTCACTCCATGTCCGTAGATATCCGTGTATTTGTTCCTCGTCTGGGACTAACCCATGTAGGTGAGAAGAGTACAAAACAACAAGGATGGCTCTCAACTCAAGATGATCTTCATCAACAATGAGCATACACTACTACAACACCAACATGAAGTCTTCAATGACAAACCCAAGGTTAGTTTGTCCTTCTTAGGGGGGATGTCACATCAAGGGGAGCTTTACTCTAAGACTTGAGTCAAAGCATCTCTTAAGATGTGAACACATTAAAAGCTTTATGTAAAAGTGGCAACCCCACTTGTGCTTAAACGATGAGTATGACCTATGATCAAGTATTATTAATTGCCTCCTAAGTCAACATACTCATATATAGATGACTCCGTCATCGCCAAAGTGCTTGGTAGATACTAGAGTGGTTTTGTAGGTTTGCCATGTTTTATTTGACATCTTATTGTGTGAGCATGTTGGTATGCATATTTTTCTTCATTCGAGGATATCCAATTGTTGTTATTTGGCTTTTATTTTTCGGGCCAATTGGATGTACAAGAATGCCTAAGTACCCCCTCTAGCTATATATGCTTTCTCGTCTCAAATTCTATTCATGCTTCATCACAAAATTTGAGCAAGAACTTTTCAGACCCTTTGTGTGAGGAGCACTTGGAGTTCCATCTCGACAAGGGCTGACTTCCAAAACCTCCCATGTGCCCCTCGGTGTAACCAACTCTCAAAACTCGGTTCCATCGAAGCACTAGGGTTGATCTGGTCTTCAATCTCGATACTAACAATTCCAAAATCTCGGCGTCATCGAGTTTCTCTGTCCTCAAGCAGTTAAGCATATCGGTGGAACCGAAGTTTCAGAATTGGTGTCACTGACAGCATATGGGTATATATATCCCGCGGGCCCGAACTTGAAAAATTCTTCAAACCCTCGGCCAGCCGCACCCCACTGCTGCCTCCGCCCTTGTCCTCAGGACATCGCCGATAGCCTCCTATGCGCCCTTGCCGCCGGAGTCCGCCGCCGTCAATAGATTCTTCTCCGCCGTTGTTGCCGTAGCGAAGTCTTCACCAAACTAGGGTAAGACTTCGACCCCTTTTGCGCTCCAACCACCGATTCATGCGCATTAGGATGTATTCCCCCTCTTGCCACGATTTGCAATGCTTATATCCTCAAGAATATCCCGTAGAGATAGGCAGACGGAAAATTTTAGGTTTAGGTTTCCGCCGTACGCGTCTTGGAGTCACCGAGTGGAAACGGATCGGTGTCACCGATCTGGGTTTTAGGGTTTCTGAGAACAATTTCAATAAAATCGAATCACTTTTTGGTGAAACCGAAAACTGTGACCAAGTTTCTGTTAATGAGATTGTCTGTCTTGGATGCTCCGAAAATCTAAACTCGGTGGAACCGAAACCCATACAGTGGAAATCACAAACTAAGATTTTGAGTTCCAATTTTGCAAAAATAGTTGTATTTTGTGATGCTTATCTTTTCAACTCCTCTACATCTATTCACAGGGTCAGTTCTTAGCTATGTCAGGTTCAGATGACAGTCAGAATGCTTTCAGAGAGCCAAGTGCAGAACTTGATGCTGACACTAGTCCAGAAGCTAGCTCTTCAGACCCAGGCACCCCTAGCTCACATGGCTTGCCCAAGGCAGCCACCAGGGCCAAGAGGAAGTTAAATTCAGATGAGGAGGATGAGGATTTCATCCCGGATGGTGATCTTGATGTTTATGTTGAGGCCAAGATGAAACACAATTCCATGGCCAACATGTATAACCCCATTCCCAGAGCATACCTGAAAACACATAAGCTTGGCTCCGTGTATTTCTTGCAAGCAGGTCTGTCTACCACCAATACTATCATGAGGCATACTTTGATGCCCAAGTCAGGTGATGACAAGATGATTCGAGGCTATTCCATCAACATGCTGCATCATGTGGATAGCCACACCAGGATCAGGGTGATGGATTTGATTGTAGAGACAATCAAGAAGACAGCTGCTGACCAGAAGAGATCGTGTGGATATGCTCCTTACATCCAGATGCTTATCAATTCCAAAGTTGGGAAGCACATTTATTTATTTGATCAACCACACCTGCCCCTACAGACGGAGTTTGAGGACAATTTTGTGGAGATGGATCAAATTCATCCCACTTCATCCACTGCACAAGCCCAGATTGAGGAAGAGGCCAGGGCTGAAGCTGCTAGAGCCACCAATGCTCCTATGCCGAGGAAAAAGAGTGATCAAATGGCATATCTCATCAGCACTATCCAAGGGATAGAGAAGAACGTGAGTGAGATCCGAAAGAACCAACAGAGCCTTGAGAGTATCATGGAGAACAAATTTCATACCTTGGATAACAAGGTGACTGAGCTGACCACCACAGTAATTGCTTTGAAGAAGGAAGTGGATGCAATGCCTAGCCCCAGCTCTAGTTCTAGTGATGATGATGACAGTCCTCCTCTCCAGACTCACACTTAGTTCAGGACACATGTCAGATCTTCTGCCGTGCCAGTTCTAGAGACGAGACCATCTTCATCAGCTCCTGCATCAGCTCATTCAGCTCCCTCAGCACTTCCAATATCCACTCCACCACCTCAGAGGACTTCAGCAGAAGCATTCGTGGACGTTGTTCTTTCGACTCCTTCCACCGCCACCAAAGCTGCTTCATCATCTCATGAAGGAGATAGAGCCCATAGTGACGCTTAGCTCTATACCTTCGAGATTTTTGGTAACTTGTTGCCAAAGGGGGCGAAGTGTTATAGATCATAGGGCTTCGAGAGAGAGTGTTGCATTTTGGTTGCTCTCTTCGTTTTTTAAAAACATTTGGTTTATCGTGTGGATGTCCTAAAACTTCGTTGTGTTTGATCTTACGCTTTCTGTTTGATGCTACTATTTCCTATCTTTGTGATATCTATATGTTGATCATTCACTCTTATTTGGTTTTATGTGCATTGTAATCAATTCATATCATTTATGTGCACCACCAAGATGTATGTGACATGGAAGAGTTACCCATGATCCTAATTGATTGTGCATTTGCATTCAAACGCAAATTTAAAAAATAGTGCAAAAATTTAGGGGGAGCTCTTGCTTATCACATACTTCTCAAAGCGACGATGCTATTCATTGTTTATATCCCTATCAAAGCTTAGACCTATATGTTGTAATCAATTACCAAAAAGGGGGAGATTGAAAGCACAACTTCTCCCTAGGTGGTTTTGGTAATTAATAACAACATATATTTCATTGGACTAATGATTCTATCAAGCATATTTCGGGAAAAGTTCAATGAATGGATTGGCAAAGAATTGTGTGGCGACCCCCTAGATGCAAGGAACATCTATTGGCAACAAGCTTCAAGACTCTAGTTTTTGCATTTTGCAAGAAATCACATTTGAGTCCATAGGAAAGCCAATACTATTAAAAGGGAATGAGGTATCCATGATGATCTGGTTGCTCAAGTGCTTAGAGTTACCCACCAAAAATACTCATGAATTCTCCCACAAAAATACTCTGTCTAAACCCTACCACGCAAATTCGGTGCCACCAATATTTCCAAATCGGCCCTACCGAGTTTCACCCTAGACAGATCCTAAGCCAAACTCTAGTGTCTCGGTGACACCAAGTCCCATTTCGGTGCAACCGAAATCAGTGACCAACTCTCTGGTATCCTATTTATACAAATCGGAATTTCCTATTTTTGCAAATTGGTTCCACCGAGTTTTGGTAACTGCCTAGGTCAGCCAAATCTGACCCATCGAGATTTATATATCGGTTTCACTGAAACGCCAAAAGTTGCCACATTTTGCACTAGTTGGTGCAACTGAGTTTTTGCTTCGGTTTCACCGAGTTGGGCAATAATGTTGTAACAGTTGGGATTTTGGAGATGCCTATATATACCCCTCCACCTAACTCTCACTCATAGAGGAAGCACTCAGAACAAACCAACACTTGCCCCATCCATTTTCTGATAGAGAACCACCTACTCATGTGTTGAGATCAAGATCTTCCACTCCAACCATATGAATCTTGATTTCTAGACTCCCTAAGTTATTTTCCACCCAATCAACCTCTTCTACCAAGCCAAATCTACGAGAGAGTGATTGTGTGTTGAGGAGACTATCTTTTGAAGCACAAGAGCAAGGAGTTCATCATTCTTACCGCATCTATTACCTTTTGGAGAGTGGTGTCTCCTAGATTGGTTAGGTGTCGCTTTGGAGCCTTCGTCTTCGTGTGTGGAGTTGAACCAAGAATTTTGTAAGGGCAAGGAGATTGCCTACTTCGTGAAGATCTACCCCGAGTGAGGCTGGCCCTTCGTGGACGTAAGCCGTGATGGAACAGATGAGGTTTCTACTTCGTGGACCCTTATGGGTGGAGCCCTCCGTGGACTCTAGTGACCGTTACCCTCCATGGGCTGAAGTCTCCATCAACATGGACGTACGATAGCACCACCTATCAGAACCACGGGAAAAATCTTCGTGTTCCCCATTGCGTTTGATCCTCCTATCCCTTCCCACTACTTATATGTGCATGTCTATACTTTCTGCTACTATACTCTTAGAATTGGATGTGTAGGGTGTGCTTGACTTGATGTAATTGCTAAAACTTGCCAACATCTAAAATTGAGAAAAGGCTAGAATTTTAATTTGGTCAAGTAGTCTAATCACCCCCCTCTAGACTACTTTGGATCCTACAGTAACCATTCTAATATATAGGTTTTTAATAATTTGTTATTGCACAGATAGGTCCTATTGTAAGAGGTTTAGACCCACTGTTCGACCCATTTTGGATGTGGGGAAATGAGGTGTCCATGAATATCAGTCAAATCAAGAAACTCGGAAAGATTCTTAAGATAAAGATACTAGCGACGAAAAACAACAAGATATTTTTATGCACAATGAAGAAGGCATTAGTCAACTATAGGATGGTACTATCTCTTTCACCTTGTCTTTTTCCCTTTGTGCCATTTCTAATTTTAGAAAAGATATTTATGCATATCTTTGTTTTTAGTCCTTTTCAAGGCAGTTCATCGATGATTGCGTCTCAAACCACTTGCATGGTCAAGAGGCGAGGAAGGTATTCATACAACACCCACGGTATAGTCTTGAAGTCTTCCTCAAGAGGACGAAGGATGGGCGGGCAATCATCCACAAGCATTGGCTTAAAACTGCAAGGACCTTCAACATCATTAAAGGCTCAATATTCGCCTTCCGCTTCAACAGTTTTCTAGACGAGACACATCTGTCTATTTACCGTCTATGATGCTAATTTCCAAAGGTTTTAGACGTTGCATGTGAAACTTGATCCTATTGTGTAATTGGGTAGCTAGGTAGTATATGCCTATATGATGTTGTACTTTGATCTATTTTCCTTATGAAATCTTTATTGCCGTAATAGGAATAATAAATATATTGCATGCTTGATATGAAATGTCAATTTGATTACTAAATGGATTATAAATATTAGGGCAATTGGACTGCTTATTGGGTTTTCCTATTGCAGACGGTTTCTTGGACAACACCGTGGGCGATGAGCTCAACAAACCCACATGGTTTCTAGATAGTTGGCGTGTTGGATGAGCGAACAATCACACACGACTTCCAGCCGACAACTATGTGGGTTAGGCCATCTTGCACAAATGTTTCCACATAAAAAATTTGTGTCATGGACAGCCCTATGCCAAACTATTTCTTCTATGCACCATGCGTGATGTATATAATAACGCAAACGGCATAATTATATCTAGTGTGTGTGATGGCCACCCCTATCACAGACGACGCTCTGCAGAAAATTGTGTGTGATGAACCATACAAACGGAAACACATCTTTGGGATTCACTATGGGATGCAAGTGCATCTAACACGACTTCTCCAATATATATTTTTGTGATGTCCCTCCCAATCGCACACGAGCTCTTTTTGCCTAGCATGTGTGACCGGAGGAGGCATCGCCAACGATTTATCCGTGTCATGTGGGATAGCCCCCCCGATCACACACACAGGCAAGGTGACGGTTTAAAATTACATCGTGGAAAGGGGGTAAAAACCATTTGTATAGGACGTGGCTGCGCTAGTGAATATTGGGAATGGTAGTTGTTTTCCATCGGGGTTAGTTGTAAGTAAATAAAAGTGCGATGATCATCATTATTAGAGCACTGTCCCAGTGAGGAAAGGATGATGAAGATAATTATTCCCCCACAAGTCGGGATGAGACTCCGGACGAAAAAGAAAAAATGGGGGAGGCCAAATGAGCCCACCAAAAACAACAACAACAACAAAGCCTTTAGTCCCAAACAAGTTGGGGTAGGCTAGAGGTGAAACCCATAAGATCTCGCGATCAACTCATGGTTCTGACACATGGATTGCAAGCTTCCACGCACCTCTGTCCCCGGCTAGTTCTTTGGTGATGCTCCAATCCTTCAGATATCTCTTTATGGACTGTTGCCATGTCAAGTTCGGTCTACCCCGGCCTATTTTGACATTATCAGCACACTTTAGCTGTCCGCTATGCACTGGGGCTTCTGGAGGCCTGCGCTAAATATGCCCAAACCATCTCAGACGAAGTTGGAATAGCTTGTCAGAATTGGGGCTCCGCAGACCCAAGAAGGTTCGAACATTGGGGTGCGCTTGCTCTCCTACCCTACTCTACTTCGCAACCACACGGCGACTCTCCGGCTGCTTGAGCTAAGGAAGATGAACAAGGACACATGGAGTTTACCCAGGTTCGGGCCACCTCGCGGTGTAAGACCCTACTCCTGCTTGGTGGATTGCTTGAGGTGGAAGATGAGTACAAGGCGTGTTCTCGCCAACGAAAGGTCTCCCTCTCTATGGTGGCCGGCTCCCGCTCTTATCTTGGCCATGGTCCTCTTCCCCCCAAAACATCAGGCGGGAAGGGTTGCCACAATGGTCAGTTTGAAAGGGGACAGGGTTGCAGCTTATCCTGACAAAAGGTGGTCTTCGCCTACTAAAGTTCCTTGTTGTGACGCGCTCGTGGGCTCGGGGATGACATCCGTCCTGCCGAGCCCTTGGTCTTGGTCTTCTTGCACGGAAGAGGAAATTTTTGGGGATGCTTTGGGAACCCGCGAGCTGGCGCTGCTCCTCTATCACCAAAAAGGAAACTCCCTCCTTCCGTGCCAGCTGGCGCGGCCCTGGGGGCCGCTCGGTGTGAGCCACATCAACCACGTGAAGGAGCGGGACCGCTCGACCCCGCGAGGGCACGAGAGGTGGCTCCGCGAGGGGGCCTAGGGAGGCTTGTGATGGCGTGGTCGTCGTACGCCTCGCGAGGCATTGGCTCTCGCGAGGGCTCTCCTCATGAGGATGATGGGTGGGCCATTCAGTTGCTTAGGGCCAGCGCCGTGCCCGGGCCGCGGGCAGACGGGCCTGGGTACTCCCAGTCCCAGAGGCTCGACAGTAGACCCCGGGCCCGCGGTGTGCATGATCCCGCCTGTGGGTGGGGGCGACACGACGTGGGCCCTAACCGCCCGTGGGCCTGGCGCGACACGCGAGTGCTTTGGGGCACGGGGCGCCCCACTTTCCACGAGGCCTTGGTGGTCGCGCAAGCTAACATAAAGCCCGTGCGTAGCCGGGGCCACCATTGCCATTCTTTGTGTTGCCTCCGTCTTCTTGCACCTTCCTCCTCCGCGCGGAACCGCTCCAGATCCAACCTCTCGTGAGGCGCTTCTCTTACCCTTCCTGTGGCCCCAGCACTCAGATGGCGCATGTCGCCAAGAAGGGGAAGGCCATGGCCTCCGCCGCGAGCCCTGCTGCCGTCGGGCCGGCACTCTTGCCCTCCCTCATTTCTGACGAGGAGGATCTGGGCCCAGTGTTCCTGCTGGTGGCCGATGGGCTGAACGGGGGGCAGGTGACCGAACTCTAGCTTGGCTCGGCTGTGCCGAGCGGCTTATCGAAGTCTGCCTACCCCTTCTTCATCCACAGCATATACGCCAGGCTAGTCCCACCATTCTCTAGGTTCTTCTACGCCATCCTCTCCCATTATCAGATCCACACCTTGCATCTCCAGCCCAACTCCAGCCTCCTCCTGGCCATCTTCGACTTCTACTGCGAGGCATTCGTGGGTGTGAGGCCCTCGGTGGCGCTCTTTCGCCAGTTTTTCAGCCTGCGATTCACTACCCTGGACCAACGCTCCGCATGCGTCTCCTTCGTAGACGTCACGGGAGCGAGCATTCGCCTGAAGGCTGGGAAGAAGGTGGAGGGCTACCGGCAGCGCTGGGTTTTCATGGACGCGTGCCGGGTTAGCCCACTCCTGATGGCCCCCATGGACCACCCCGTGCAGACCCCGGGGTGGGCGCACGAGAAGCTCACCGACCCGAGGGCGGAGCCTGTCCTGGAGCGCATGGCCGCGCACGGGCACGCCTCTCTGACGGGAGCGATGGTCATCAAGGAATTCTTGGGGCAGCGCATTGCGCCGCTCCAGGCGCGCTCGCTGCCCCTGTGGAAGTTCTCTGGCTCGAGGGATTCGATGAGGCTGCGTGTCTGTGGCCTGACGCAAGACGAGCTGGATGGGGCCCTGTGGGCCCTACTCGGCTACACACCCGAGGGTCCTCTAGAGGCGGCACCGCGTTGTATGCTTGCGGCAACATGGAGGAGCTGGTTGGGGAGATGCCCGTCTTTGACGAGTGGGGGCTCGACGGGTCGTGCAGGATCCCCTCCATCGCGGCGACGTCCTCCGACAAGGGTGATGGCGGCGAGGACTCGGAGGCGACCGATGAAGCGGGGAGTGCCGACCGGGCGCCGTCGCCCAGTCTCCATACATCCCTGCGCGGTCTCGGGGATGACGATACTGCCTCAGACGAGCAACGCCAAGTTATTCCCCCCAGGCTCGCAGGCCCGGGAGGCGGAGCGGGGTCGGGCCCTGCGACCCCTCCTGTACTGGCGACGGAGGCCGATAGTGAAGATGTTGCGCCCACACTGGCGGCGGCCACGCCTCCTCCGGAGGCCTCCCAGGCCGAGAACTTGGCCGGTCCTACCAAGGACCATGCTGAGCGCCCTTCACGCAGCGTTGAGACGACGCGCAAGGGCGGTGCGGGCACAACGTCAGCCGTCGGGAAGAAGAGGAAGTGGGCTGATCGGGACGAGTAAGTTCCTTAATCCGCTCCCACGCCGTGCGTCTTTGACTGGTTGTTCCAGCTAACCCTCTCCCCGGCACAAATGCTCCGACAGCGGTGAGGAGAAGAAGAAGAAGGCGAACACCGGGGCGAAGGTTGTGACCATTAAGAAGGCGAGCTCACCCCTCGGCCGAAGCCTCGATGGGAATGGGGCAGTCCACTCCAGCCCGGCGCCGTGCTCGGTCGCGTGGGCTCTACCACGACGCCCAGCGTCTCCCCAGCGCGGCGAGGGGGCCCATGCCTCAGGGCCGTGATGGTTCAACCCCCAACACCACCTACCAAGGTCACAGGGATCCGGCCTCAGGCGCATCCTACCGAAGCCACGGTTGCTCAGCCCCCGATGCCGCCCGCCGAGGCCGCGACCTCTCAGCCAGCGGGAGAGAGAGGGGCGCCTCAGCCTTTGCCGGCCGTTCTGGCCCTTGCATCCAGCAACGACACGGGGAGCGACTCAGGCCGTCCTCTGGCGGTGGTCGCTCCAGAGGCCCCTGGGGCCAGCCCAACGGTCTCCCCAAGCGAACCGCGGGGGCCAAGCACGGGGGAGAACTTGGAGCCCCCGGCGCCTCAAGTGCAGGGCGCCGGGGCGCTCCTAGTTCCAGCTGCGTTGAGTGCCGGGGCTCCAGCCCCCGGGCCAACTCTCGCCCTGATGGACCAGGATGCCTTGCTCAGGCACGGGGCTCTTACCGACGCCCAGGACATGCTCGTCCGGCTAGGGGCGGACTTCCGAGACGCCGAGGCGCGTCTCTCCGCCGAGTGCCTGAGGCTCGCCATGGGGTGGCGTCAACTTGACGCCTCCACTAGGGAGGATCACAGCAGGGCCGAGGCCACCCTTATGGAGGGAAAGAAGGAGGTCGCTGAGGCGAAGGTCGCTTGCGAGAGGGCTCTTGCCGAGAGAAGACAACGCTCACCATGCGCTTCGAGGAAGCAGAAGTCGGCCTGAAGGTGCTTCAGGAGCAAGCCGTGCAAGCACAGCAACTCCAGCTGCGAGAAGAGGATATCAAGGCCCGCGAGGCGGGGCTTGCAGACCGCGACGCTAAGCTCGCGAAGCTGACGGTCGAGCAGGCCACGGAGCGCGAGCGCCTGGAGACGTTACAGCGCGAGGTGGCTGAGGCCCAAGAGGCTCATGCCAAGCGGATCTCCGAAGCCAACGCCAAGCTGGACGCCCGGGAGAAGGAGATCCAGGCCGCCGCCGACGCGAGGGCGGCTTCAGACCACGCCGCGCTCTCCTCCATCGAACATAGGGCCCTCGAGGCCCTGTCCTCCATTTGTAGGTCGAGTTTTGATGTCCCTCTCGTTCCTCAGGGCTCCAGCTACGCCGAGCTCTCCTCCAGGCTTGTGAAGGCACTCGAGGGCGCGGCCCAGGAGGTGGATGGCATCCTGGAAAAGGAAAGCCATGGTCTCCTCTCCGTGGAGGCGACTCGCGTCTTCAGCCATCTCCTCCTTCGCGACCCCAACTTCTAGTTCGACGAGGTGAGGGGCCTTGTTCCCGAAGAGTCTCGCGGCGACATGGCGGCGTCTATGGAGAGCCACATGAAGGCGTTGCTCGAGAAGTTCTTTTGCTTCGACATCGACGAAGAGCCTAGGGGGGAACCTCCTTTTGCCACCCTGCAATAAGTTGAGTCCGCCTCGGGAGACATGAGATGACAATTTTAAGCTATAGGGAATATTTCGGATTTTGTAATAACTGCTTGTGATCTGCGACTTCCCTTTCTTGGATGGGTTTTTCTCTTGCTTGTCTTAAAGCTCTGCGTCGGTAGGGCCCAGCCCCGCGCATACCTCAGCCGTCGCTGGAGCACTAGGTCGCGATGCCTGAGCTGAACCAGGAGGTTAGGGGCTACGGGAGCTAGTGAAGGTTCCTGAGGCACGTTGCTCAAGAGCCCCCCTTTGACGCGCAAGCGACCAGCTTGAGAGTCCTCACGCTCTGCGTCGGCAGGGCCCAGCCCTGTGCATACCTCAGCCGTCGCTGGGATGCCAGGTCGCGATGCCTATGTTGAACCAGGAGGTGAGGGGCTACGAGCGCTAGTGAAGGTTCCCGAGACGCGATGCTCAAGAACCCCCCTTGAAGCGCAAGCGGCCCGCTCGAGAGTCCTTACGCTTTGCGTCGGCAGGGCCTAGCCCCGCACATACCTCAGTCGTCGCTGGGACGCCAGGTCGCGATGCCTGAGCTGAACCAGGAGGTGAGGGGCTACGGGCGCTAGTGAATGTTCCTGAGACGCGATGCTCAAGAACCCCCCCTTGACATGCAAGCAACTCTCGTGAAGAAGAATCCTGCGCACGGTAAGCCGTGCTTGGATCGCCGTGCTCTTGCCATCTTACACTTGGGTGTCGCGCGAGGAGACTAGACTCCAAGGACCTCAGGAGGTGACATGCACGGGGGAAAGCCCGCGAGACAGAGCTCGATCGCTTAGATTTATCAGCGCTGCAGGGACGAACCCGAGCACAGGCACCGTGCCCAGCCCCCACTCGCGCGAGGTACAAGGGGAACTGGCAAGCATGGAGCTCAGTTGATCATCCACCAACGGGGAGCATGGGGCTTCCACTAGGCGTAGGCGGGAGTCCTCCCGGGGCCGAGGGGCGGCCCTTCGGGACGCTCTGGGGCGTGTACATCCCCAACCTCATTATTACGTGAGGGGGTCACGGGCGGCGATTTTAAAAGAGGTGTCAGACGCCCCAGGCACATGACTCGGGAGCTCCTTCCTCAGTTCTTCATCCACCAGCGCGGAGCATGGGGCTTCCACTGGGTGTGGGCGGGAGTCCTCCCGGGGCCGAGGGGCGGTCCTTCGGGAGGCTCTGGCACGTGTACAATCCCAACCTCATTATTACGTGAGAGGTTCACGGGCGGCGATTTAAAAGAGGTGTTGGATACTCCAGGCACAAGGCTCAGGAGCTCCTTCCTCAATTCTTCAGGCGGGTTGTGCCTCACTTTTCACGCGGCTGCGTGCATATGGGACCTATGACGTGGGGGGGGGGGGGGGGGGGGGCGACGCGAGCCGGGTGGCCGTCCCCAGGAGGTGAAGTGTTCGGGGGCACCCCGTCAGACAGAGCTCAGTCTCTCGGATTTAGTGACGCTGCAGGGACGGACCCGAGCACAGACGCCGTATCGGGTTCCTTCATGAGATGAACAAGGGAAAACCACCCGATCCGTGGCGCCCGAGGTGACGAAGCACCCAACTGGCAATGGAACATAAGAAGCCACGCCCTCACTCCCCTACTCTCGGCAATCCCGTGAGAGCAAGACACCAAGGATCTTAGGAGGTGACGTACATGGGAGTGAGCCCGCGAGACAGAGCTCGTTCGCTTGGATTTACCAACGTTGCAGTACGTACCCGAGCACAGACGTCGTGCCTAACACTGACCAGGGAATATTCGAAAGAAGGGTCGCAGGAGCACGGCGATTTCAAGCGGTGGCAAGGCACCGAATGCTAGGCTTATGCCGAAATCATAAACTTCAAAAGAAACGATGAGGTTCGCTACACTTCCAAAAAGTGAGAATGCTGCAGGGACGGACCCATGCCAGTCTGAGGGTGTTGCAGCCCGAAGGGTGCCCTCAATTTGAACAGAACAACAAAAAATCACCTGGCGGTTGCGCTGCTGCGGAAGCGTCTGGCCGTCTTGCTGGATGTGCCACAGAGGTTAGCCCCTCAGGGGTCGGCTAGCTCCTGAGGTCCTGGAGGCTCTGGAGGCTCGCGGGGCCTCGGGGCCACACGAGGCGTTGTCACGAACTGCGCCAACCTTTGGAAGGCGACGGGGGCGTTCGCCAAGCCAAAGGGCATGTGAACGCGGTGGGTGATGACATGCAGCAGGAAGAGGCCTTGGGATCCGGCCCGGTTAAGGCCCACGACGTCGACGCACATGCGCGCCCCACCATGCTCCGGGCGACGCTCCTCCTACATCCTGTCGTCTTCTTGGTCGATGAATTCCTGCGACGCCGGCGCCTGGCGCCGCGTTCCTTCCCTCCGGGAGCGCGCTACAAGGCACGACTCCAAGTGGTGCCCGAGCACCTCCCTCACCATATCGGCCAAGTCGGACGCTTCCCACGCGGAAGCCCCCGAGCCTAGCCTGAGGGAGGCACCAGACGCGCCTTCCTATGTAGGGAGGCGATCGGTGCCGGCGACAGGTGCGGGACCCGCGTCGGCAGGGGCTGCATTCTTGGTCTTGACGAGGCTTGGGACGGGAAACAACTGCTTCTTCCTCGGGGGCGCAGCCTCGTGAGGCTCAACATCCCCCGCGTCTCTGGGATGCTCCGCCGTGGCAAGCTTGTAGTCACTTTCGAGGGAGCAGACCGCGTTCTTTTCATCGCAGGTGACGATGATTATGCCGCTGCATCCCGACATCTTGAGGACGTTTTAGCCATGGTGCGTTGCTGCCATAACTTGGCCAGCGCCGGGTATCCCAGGATGAAGTTGTACGGGAGGCCGATGTGCGCCACGTCGAAGTTGATGAGCTCGGTGTGGTAGTTGTCGCGCGTGCCGAATGTGACGGGGAGGCGGATCTGCCCCAGCGGAGTGGTGGAGCCACTGGTCACTCCGGAGAATGGCCTGGTCGGCATCAGCTGGTTGTAGGGCACTTGGAGCGTGTCGAAGGTCTCCACCGAGAGCACGTTGAGGCCCGCGCCTTCGTCGATGAGGGTCTTGGTAATGGCGACATTGCTGATCGTGGGGGTGCACATCATGGGGAGTGCACCCACGGCGGCTGAGGACTTGAGGCTGTCCCCGACGTCAAAAGAGATGGCGTACTGGGACCACTTGAGGGGCTTCACGGCTTCCAACCTTGGGAGGGCGGCGTTCATTTCACGGGAAAACTTCTTGAACCGGCGGTTCGACAAAGGGGTATGGGCCCCACCAAGGATGCAAGCCACCGCGCGAGGCTCCTGGTAGCCCCGAGCATCCTCATCGTGTTTGGCCGTCATCGTTCCTCCTTGGTGGCGGTGGCAGCTGGGGAAGCGTGGCATTGTCTCGAGGACGCACCTCACGAGGTTGATCGCGCCGGCCGTTGTCACGAGGCTGCTCTTGCCAGCCCTGGTGGGGGTTGCCTCCGCGACCATCCCACCGGCCACCGCCACGGCCGCCACCGCCTCCGCGGCCAGTGCCACGGTCGCCCCGCTCCAGGCGCCGGCCAACGCGCTCATCTCGGAGGATCCTGAGCTCCTGGCAGTCTTTAGTGCTGTGGGGGTGCAGGTCGTGGTAGATGCAGAACGAGCGTCGGTCTTTCTCGGGCGCGGTATGGTCGCGGCCGCGCTTCTGCTCGGGCTCCACCGCGAGCACGGTGGGGCCCTTGCGCTAGAGTTCCTTGGTCTTGGTCTTGCCATCATCTTGCGCGGCATCCAGGTCGTCATGGGCGAACAGGTGGCCCTCCTCTACCTTGGAGCACTTGAACATCTCCTGGGCCGAGCCCAGGTTGTCGTTGATGGTGAGCTTCTCGCACATCTTGAGGTCCTTGACGCCGTTGGTGAATGCCATGATGACGGCATCATCTGTGGCGCGCGGGATCTTGTTGCACACTTGGCTGAACCGTTGGATGTATTTGCGCATGGTTTCTCCAGGGCGCCGCTTCACGCGCCGCAGGTCGTTGATGGAGAGGGGACGGTCATGCTTGCCCTTGAAGTTGGCAATGAACAGTTCACAGAGCTCGCTCCATGAAGAGACCGAACCCTCGGTCAGGTTCGGGAGCCAGGATCGCGCGTCGTCCTTGAGAGCCATTGGGAGCCAATTCGCCATGACCTTGTCGTCGCCGCCCGCTGCCTCCACGGTCAGTGCGTAGAGCTGGAGGAACTCCGTGGGGTCGAGGGTGCCGTCGTAGCGTGGGGGCAGCTCGGGCTTGAACTTGGCGGGCCAAACCACCCTGCGAAGCTCGCGGGTGAAGGCCCGACAGCCCACAGTGCTCAGTGGACCACCGCGTGCGAGGGCGGCCCGGTTCTGGCGCCCGGCCGCGGCCACATCCTGCGCGACCCATTCCTGACGTTGGCGCTACTGCTCAAGGACTACATGCGCGTCAAGCACCGCCCGGTTGATGATCTGGCAGCTAGCTTCGTCCTGGTCCCGCGGGGGTGCTTCATGACGCTGGTTGCGGGGGCACGCGTCGTGCCGGGGTTCGACCCGCTCGTCATGCAAGGGAGGAGGCGGAGGCGCTCCATGAGCCACTTCGCCCGCGCAGGACGGCGGGGGGCAAAACGACCGGGAGGGTACCGGGGCCTCCCCAGTGGTGGTGACGAGTTCCGTGATACGGCCCCGCCACGCATCGTAGCCAGCGTCTGCAGGGCGGTAGCGAAGCAGCTCGCGTGCCATGAGCAGCGCCACCTGCGCGTTCACCCTCTCGAGACGAGCGTGGGAGGAGGAAGCCGTGGCGGTGCGGCCCTCCCGCTGCACAGAGGGGTGCGCAGAGGGGTCTTGCTGCTCACGAGCAGCGGGGTTGGTGGCCGCCGCGCCCTCGGCGCCGGCGGAGTGGCGACGACCACCGCGGCCAACCGGGGCGGTCTGAACGACCCGGGCCGCCCTGCGCTCAGCATGCACACAACGAGCGTCGGCCATGGGGTTGATGAAGCCGGAGTTGACGGAGCTGGAGAACGTTGGCGCACCCCTACCTGGTGCGCCAAATGTCGGAATCGGGGCTGCGCAGACCCAAGAAGGTTCGAACACTGGGGTGCGCTCGCTCTCCTACCCTACTCTACTTCTTAACCACACGGCGACTCTCCGGCGGCTTGAGCTAAGGAAGATGAACAAGGACACACACAATTTACCCAGGTTCAGGCCACCTCGCGGTGTAAGACCCTACTCCTGCATGGTGGATTGCTTGAGGTGGAAGATGAGTACGGCGTGTTCTCGCCAACCAAAGGTCTCCCTCTCTACGGTGGCCGGCTCCCTCTCTTATCTTGGCCATGGTCCTCTTCCCCCAAAAACATCAAGCGAGAAGGGTTGCCATAATGACCAGTTTGAAAGGGGACAGGGTTGCAGCTTATCCTGACAAAAGGTGGTCTTTGCATGCTAAAGTTCCTTGCCGTGACGCGCTCGTGGGCTCAGGGGTGACATCCATCCTGCCGAGCCCTCGGTCTTGGTCTTCTTGCACGGAAGAGGAAAGTTTTGGGGGATGCTTTGGGAACCCGCGAGCTGGCGCTGCTCCTCTATTACCAAAAAGGAAACCCCCTCCTTCCGTGCCAGCTGGCGCGACCCTGGGAGGCGCTCGGTGCGAGCCACGTCAACCACGTGAAGGAGCGGGACCGCTCGACCCCGCGAGGGCACCAGAGGTGACTCCGCGAGGGGGCCCCGGGAGGCTCGTGATGGCGTGGTCGCCGTACGCCTCGCGAGGCATTGGCTCTCGCGAGGGCTCTCCTCATGAGGATGATGGGTGGGCCATTCGGTTGCTTAGGGCCAGTGCCGTGCCCAGGTCGCGGGCAGACGGGTCTGGGTACCCGCAGTCCTAGAGGCTTGACACTTCTCTTCAATCGGTGCTACCCCAACTCTATCTCATATATCATCAATCCGGATTCGGTCCTTCCTTGTGTGGCCACACATCCATCTCAACATGCGCATCTCTGCCACACCTAACTGTTGCACATGTCGCCTTTTAGTCGGCCAACACTCGGCGCCATACAACATTGCGGGTCGAACCGCGGTCCTATAGAACTTGCCTTTTAGCTTTTGTGGCACTCTCTTGTCGCATAGCGTGCTAGAAGCTTGGCGCCACTTCATCCATCCGACTTTAATTCAATGGTTCACATCTTCATCGATATCCCCATTCTTCTGCAACATTGACCCCAAATATCGAAAGGTGTGCATCTGAGGCACCACCTGCCCATCAAGGCTAACATCCTCCTCCTCCTCATGCCTAGTAGTACTGAAAGCACACCTCATGTACTCAGTTTTAGTTCTACTAAGTTAAAAACCTTTTGATTCCAAGGTTTGTCTCCATAACTCCAACTTCCCGTTGACCCCCGTCTGACTATCATCGACTAGCACCACATCGTCCGCAAAGAGCATACACCATGGGATATCTCCTTTTATGTCCCTTGTGACATCATCCATAACCAAGGAAAAAAGATAAGGGCTCAAAGCTAAACCCTGACGCGGTTCTGTTTTAATCAGGAAGTCATCAATGCCGTCATCACTTGTTCGAACACTTGTCACAACATTATCGTACATGTCCTTGAGGAGGGTATTTAACTTTGCTGGGACTTTGTGTTTCTCCAAGGCCCACCACATGACATTCCACGGTATCTTATCATAGGCCTTATCCAAGTCAATGAACACCATATGCAGGTCCTTCTTTTGCTCCCTGTATCTCTCCATAAGTTGTCGTACCAAGACAATGGCTTCCATGGTCGACCTCCCAGGTATGAAATCAAGCTGATTTTTGGTCAGGCTTGTCATTCTTCTTAAGCGGTGCTCAATGACTCTCTCCCATAGCTTCATTGTATGGCTCATCAGCTTAATTCCACGATAATTAGTACAACTATGAACATCCCCCTTGTTCTTGAAGATTGGTACTAATATACTCCATCTCCATTCTTTTGGCATCTTGTTTGCCCAAAAAATGAGGTTGAAAAGCTTGGTTAGCCATACTATCGCTATGTCCCCGAGGCCTCTCCACACCTCAATGGGGATACAATCAGGGCCCATCGCCTTGCCTCCTTTCATCCTCTTTAAAGCCTCCTTGACCTTCGACTCCTGGATTCGCCGCACAAAACGCCTGCTAGTATAATCAAAGAAGTCCTCCAGTTCAATGGTAGAGCTCTCACTCTCCCCATTGAACAACTTATCAAAGTACTCCCGCCATCTATGCTTAATCTCCTCGTTCTTCACTAGGAGTTGATCTACTCCGTCCTTGATGCACTTGATTTGGTCAACATCCCTCGTCTTCCTATCTCGGATCTTGGCCATATTATAGATGTCCCTTTCGCCTTCCTTCTTGTCTAACCACTGGTAGAGGTCCTCATACGCCCGGCCCCTTGCTTCACTCACAGCTTGCTTTGCGGCCTTCTTTGCCATCTTGTACTTCTCTATGTTGTCTGCACTCCTATCCAGATATAGACGTCTGAAACAATCTTTCTTCTCCTTAATTGCCTTTTGGACATCATTGTTCCACCACCAGGTATCTTTAGCTTCGCTTCTACTTCCCCTAGACAATCCAAACTCCTCCGAGGCCATCTTACGAATGCAAGTCGCCATCTTCATCCACGGGTTATCTGCATCACCTCCTTCCTCCCAAGGGCCCTCCTTAATGACCATCTCCTTGAATGCCTGAGATACCTCCCCCATGATCTTCCACCACTTCGTTGTAGTGACTTTGGCACGCTTGTCCCGCTGGACACGAATCCGAAAGCGGAAGTCAACAACCACAAGCTTATGCTGAGGGACAACACTCTCTCTAGGTATCACCTTACAGTTTAGGCGCGCACACCTGTCTTCTCTTCTTGAGAGGATGAAATCAGTCTGGCTAGAGTGTTGACCACTACTAAAAGTCACTAGATGTGATTCTCTCTTCTTAAAGAAGGTGTTAGCTACGATCATGTCGTAGGCTAGTGTAAAGCTTAAGATATCTTCTCCTTCTTGATTCTTGATGCCATAGCCAAAGCCCACATGCACCCCTTCAAAACCTATGTTAGATGTGCCCACGTGGCCATTGGGCTCTCCTCCTATGAAGAGCCTCTCGCCAATCGGTACACTCCTAACCATGCCCTCCAGGCCTTCCCAGAACTCCCTCTTGGTGTTCTGATTGTGGCCTACTTGCGGGGCATAGACGCTGATAACGTTGAGAACTAAGTCCCCAACTACCAGCTTGACCAGGATAATCCGGTCCCCACATCTCTTGACGTCTACCGCTCCATACTTGAGGCTCTTGTTGATCAAGATGCCTACTCCATTTCTGTTTGCAACCGTCCCCGTGTACCACAACTTGAAGCCAGTACCCTCCACCTCCTTCGCCTTATATCCCCTCCATTTGGTCTCTTGGACGCAAAGGATATCAACACCTCTCCTCACCATTGTATAAACTACCTACCGAATCTTACCTGTCAGCGACCCTACATTCATGCTACCTAAGCGGATCCTCCTAGGCTCGGCTAGCTTCCTTACCCTTCGCACTCGTCGAGTCAAATGTAAAGACCTTATCTCATTTTCCACTACACCCGGGCACCGATGTAGCGCGCCACTAAGGATTTGACGACACGATCCTCGCTCACTCTCCACCATATCCAGATCACGATACGGCATGCCATCTGGGGGGTGACGACCCAGCCCTTGCCCATTTGACACCACACCCGGGTTCCAATGTGGCGCATCGTTGATAGGGCTATGCCCTAATGAAAATATTTTGGGTTTCATCTCCATAAGAGTGGCTGAGTTTTGATGTTGGCTTGCCAAGCCTATCACAACCCTCCTCCTTTACTCGGGCTTGGGACCGGCTATGTTGAGACAACATAGGTGGAGTTACCAAAAAAATGAGAGAAAAATAGAGAAGCTACAGTGCTATTATCCTTTACCACACTTGTGCCTCAAAGTCACACCATGTTCTTCATACAGAGAGTCTCCAGTTTTGTCATTTTCATATGCTAGTGGGAATTTTTCATTATAGAACTTGGCTTTTATATTCTGATGAAGGGCTTCCTTAAATGCCCAAGGTCTTCATTAGCATGCAAGTTGGATGCACACCCACTTAGCATCCGTTGAGCTTTCATACACTTATAGCTCCAGTGCATCCGTTGCATGGCAATCCCTACTTCTCGCATTGATATCTATCGATGGGCATATCCATAGCCCATTGATACGCCTAATTGATGCGAGACTTTATCTTCCATTTTGACATCTACCACCATATTCTATTCCACCCATATGCTATATCCATGGTTCACGCTCATGTATTGCGTGAAGTTGAAAATGCTGAAGCGCGTTAGAAGTACGATCCAATTGCCTGGTTTGACACTGGGGTGCTCATGATTTATACTTATGCGGTGAAGACGGCATGCCATGCTTAATATGATAAAATGAGTAGGGAATAACATTCTTTAAGGATCGTATATTTTGAAGAGTAGTGATTATGTTATTTATGTTTATGGATATTATTATGTTGATATCAATTAGTTCATCGTTTCTCAATGATCATACTAAAAATAGATTACATGTTGGGTAGCATGTCACATAAAAAAATCTGTTTTTATCATTTACGTACTCGAGGATGAGCAGGAATTAAGCTTGGTGATGTTGATACGTCTCCAGCGTAACTACATTTTTTTATTGTTCCATGCTATTGTATTATCAATCTAGGATTCTTTATATGATATTTTATATCATTTTTGGGAACTAACCTATTCACCCAATGCCAAGTGCCAGTTGTTGTTTTCTACTTGTTTTTGGTTTTCTAGGAAATCTATACCAAACGAAGTCCAAACGCTATGAAACTTTTGATAAAAAAATTCTGGACAAAAGAGACCCAGGAAGCTTTGGGGGGAGTCGGGAAGCCGCATGAGGAGGCGACAAGGCACTAGGGCGTGCCCGGGGGGGTAGGTCCGCCCCGATGCCTTGTGGGCCCCCTGTGGCTCCGTTTGACCTAATTCCACTTCTATAAATTCTCAGATATTGGGAAACCAACAGAGAGCCACCCAAAACACTTCTTCCGCTGCTGCAAGCCTCTGTTCCGAGAGGAGGCCATCTGGAGACCTTTTCCGGTTTTCTGACAGAGGGGGAATCGATCACGGAGACCATCTACATCAACCTTGCTGCCTCCATGATGATCCATGAGTAGTCCACAACAGACCTACGGGTCCATAGCTAGTACCTAGATGGCTTCTTCTCTCTCTTTGATCTTCAATACAAAGTTCACTGTGATCTTTGCGGTGATCTATTCGATGTAACCTTCTTTTGCGGTGTGTTTGTTGGGATCCGATGAATTGTGGGTTTATAATCAGATTAGTCATGGAAATTTATTGAGTCTCCTCTGAATTTCAATATGCATGATATTATAGCTTCATATTTCTCTCCGATCTATCGGTTTGGTTTGGCCAACTAGACTGATTTATCTTCAGTGGGAGTGGTGCAGTGTAATGGGTTCAATCTTGTGGTGCTCTATCCTTGTGACAGAATGGGTCAAGACACATATTTGTATTATTGCCATTAAGGATAAAACGACGGGGTCTGAACATATTGCTTGCCTTTCTTTGTCTACATCATGTCATCTTGCTCAAGCATTACTTCGTTTGTCGTCAACTTAATACCATAGATGCTTACTGGATAGCGGTCGATTGGTGAAGTAATAGTAGTAGATGCAGGCAGGAGTCGATCTACTTGTTTATGTATGTGATGCCTTGCTACTTCTCGAGCATGCGTTGGGTTTTCCCTTGAAGAGGAAAGGGTGATGCAGCAAAGTAGATAAGTATTTCCCTCAGTTGTTGAGAACCAAGGTATCAATTCAGTAGGAGATACGAGCAAGTCCCCAATAGATGTACCTACACAAATAATCAAACACTTGCACCCAACGCTATAAAGGGGTTGTCGATCCCTTCACGGTTACTTGCAAGGATGAGATCTGATAGAGATAGATAGATAGGATTGCTAAAACGAAAAGTAAAACAAAAGTAAAAAGATTGCAGCTAAGTATTTTTGGTATTTTTGGTTTATAGATCTGAAAATATAATATGGAAAATAGACTCAGGGGCCATAGGTTTCACTAGAGGCTTCTCTCATGAAGGAAAATAATACGGTGGGTGAACAGATTACTGTCGAGCAATTGATAGAAAAGAGAATAATTATGAAGATATCCAAGGCAATGATTATGCATATAGGCATCACGTCCGTGTCAAGTAGACCGAAACGATTCTGCATCTACTACTATTACTCCACACATCGACCGACTCCTGCCTGCATCTAGAGTATTAAGTTCATGAAGAACAGAGTAACGCATTATGTAAGATGACATGATGTAGAGGGAAAAACTCAAGCAATATGATGAAAATCCCATCTTTTTATCCTCGATGGCAACAATACAATACGTGCCTCGCTACCCCTAATTTGTCACTGGGTGAGGACACCGCAAGATTGAACCCAAAACTAAGCACTTCTCCCATTGCAAGAATTACCAATCTAGTTGGCCAAACCAAACCAATAACTCGAAGAGACTTGCAAATATATGAAATCATGCATATAAGAATTCAGAGAAGATTCAAATAATATTCATAGATAATCTGAACATAAACCCACAATTCATCGGATCTCGACAAACACACCGCATAAGAGTATTACATCGGATAGATCTCCATGAAGATCATGAAGAACATGGTATTGAAGAACAAAGAGAGAGAAGAAGCCATCTAGCTACTAGCTATGGACCCGAAGGTCTGTGGTAAACTACTCACGCATCATCGGAGGGGCAATGGAGTTGATGTAGATGCCCTCCGTGATCGAATCCCCCTCCGGCAGATTACCGGAAAAGGCTCCAAGATTGGATCTCACAGGAACAGAGGCTTCCGGCGGCGGAAAAGTATTTTCGTGGCTCTCTTTAGTATCCAGGGAATATTTGGGAATTTACAGGCCGAAGAATAGGGTTAGGAGGGCTGCCGTGGGGCCACAAGCCAGGGGGGCGCGCCCCTGTGGCTTGTCGCCACACGGCGGCTCTCCTGCCTTCATCTCCAAGTTTGTTGGGTTGCTTCTGGTCCAAGAAAAATCATTCCAAAGATTTTATTCCATTTGGACTCTGTTTAATATTCCTTATCTGCAATACTCAAAAACAAGGAAAAAATAGAAACTGGCACTAGGCTCTAGATTAATAGGTTAGTCCCAAAAATAATATAAATTAGCATATTAATGCATATAAAACATCCAAAACAGATAATATAATAGCATGGAACAATCAAAAATTATAGATACGTTGGAGACGTATCAAGCATCCCCAAGCTTAATTCCTACTCGTCCTCGAGTAGGTAAATGATAAAAACAGATTTTTTTATGTGGAATGCTACCTAACATATTTATCCATGTAATATTCTTTATTGTGGCATGAATATTCAGATCCATAAGATTCAAAACAAAAGTCTAATATTGACATAAAAACAGTAATACTTCAAGCATATCAACAAGGCAATTGCGTCCTTTCGAAATAACATGGCCTTAGAAAGTTATCCCTACAAAATCATATGGTCTGGCTATGCTCCATCTTCCCCACACAAAGTATCTAAATCATGCACAACCCCGATGAAAAGCCAATCAATTGTTTCACACTTTTTAGGTTCTCAAACCTTTTCAGCTCTCACGCAATACATGAGCGTGAGCCATGAATATAGCACTATAGGTGAAATAGAATATGGTGGAGGTTGCAAGGAAAAAGGAGAAGATAGTCTCACATCAACTAGGCGTATCAACGGGCTATGGAGATGCCCATCAATAGATATCAATGTGAGTGAGTAGGGATTGCCATGCAATGGATGCACTAGAGCTATAAGTGTATGAAAGCTCAAAAAGAAAACTAAGTGGTTGTGCATATGAAAAATTCCACTAGTTATATGAAAGTGACAAAATAGGAGACTCTCTATTATGAAGATCATGGTGCTACTTTGAAGCACAAGTGTGGAAAAAGGGTAGTAGCATTGTCCCTTCTCTCTTTCTCTCATTTTTTTCTTTTTCTTTTTTTTCTATTTTTTTGGTGGGCATCTTTGGCCTCTTTTTTTTAATTTGGGCTTCGCTGGCCTCTTTTATTATTTGCAAAGTCCGGAGACTCATCCCAACTTGTGAGGGATTCATAGCTTCCATCATCCTTTTCTCCCACGGGACAAATGCTCTAATAATGAAAATCATCACACTTTTATTTACTTACAACTCAAAAATTACAACTCGATACCTAGAACAAAATATGACTCTATATGCAATATGAAAGTGATGGTGCATGTCATGAAAAACGGAACGGTGGAAGTTGCATGGCAATATATCTCGGAATGGCTATGGAAATGCCATAATAGGTAGGTATGGTGGCTGTTTTGAGGAAGGTATATGGTGGCTGTTTTGAGGAAGGTATATGGTGGCTGTTTTGAGGAAGGTGGGTTTAATGCACCGGCAAAAGTTGCGCGGTACTAGAGAGGCTAGCAATGGTGGACGGGTGAGAGTGCGTATAATCCATGGACTCAACATTAGTCATAAAGAACTCACATACTTATTGCAAAAGTCTATTAGTCATCGAAACAAAGCATTAGACGCATGCTCCTAGGGGAGAGGTTGGTAGGAGTTAACCATCGCGCGCTCCCGACCCTCACACAAAGGTTGACAATCATTAAACAAATCATGCTCTGACTTAGTTACATAACGGTTCACCATACGTGCATGCTATGGGAATCACAAACTTCAACACAAGTATTTCTTCCAATTCACAACTACTCACTAGCACGACTCTCATATTACCATCTTCATATCTCAAAACTATATGCAAAGAATCAAACTTCTCATAGTATTCAATGCACTTAATATGGAAGTTTTTATTATATCCCTCTTGGATGCCCATTATATTAGGACTAAATTCATAACCTAAACCAATTACCATGCTGTTTAAAGACTCTCAAAATAATATAAGTGAGGTACGAGAGTTCAATAATTTCTATAAAATAAAACACCACCGTGCTCTAAAAAGATATAAGTGAAGTACTAGAGCAACATTGCCTAGCTCAAAAGATATAAGTGAAGCACATAGAGTATTCTAATAAATTCACGATTCAGCGTGTCTCTCTCAAAAAGATGTGTGCAGCAAGGATGATTGTGGCAAACTAAAAAGCAAAGACTCATATCATACAAGACGCTCCAAGCAAAACACATATCATGTGGTGAATAAAAATATAGCCTCAAGTAAATTTACCGATGGATTGAAGACGAAAGAGGGGATGCCTTCCGGGGCATCCCCAAGCTTAGGCTTTTTGGTATCCTTGAATATGGCTTGGGGTGCCTTGGGCATCCCCAAGCTTAGGCTCTTGCCACTCCTTATTCCATAGTCCATCAAATCTTTACCCAAAACTTGAAAACTTCACAACACAAAACTCAACAGAAAACTCATGAGATCCGTTAGTATAAGAAAAATAAATCACCACTTTAGGTACTGTTGTGAACTCATTCTTTATTTATATTGGTGTAATATCTACTGTATTCTAACTTCTCCATGGTTCATACCCCCCGATACAACCCATAGATACATCAAAATAAGCAAACAACACAAAGAAAACAGAATCTGTCTAAAACAGAACAGTCTGTAGCAATCTATAGACCTCGAATACTTCTGTAACTCCAAAAATTCTGAAAAATTAGGACAACCAGGGAAATTTGTATATCAATCTTGTGTAAAAATTTCAGATCAAAAGCACGTTCCAGTGAATTTACAACATTCCTGGACTGAGAGCAAAAGTTTCTGTTTTTCAGCAAAATCAAATCACAAACACCGTAGACCATCCCAAAGGTCTTACTTGGCTCAAACATTAATTTAAACAAGAAAACACAATTACTACAGAGGTAATAATGTGCAAAACACTCAAAAACAGAAGCAAAAACAAAAGCATAAAAATAAAATTGGGTTTCCTCCCAACAAGCGCTATTGTTTAACGCCCCTAGCTAGGCATAACGCAATAGATCTAGGTATTGTCATAATAGTAACGGAGATCATCCATGCTCATCTCATACTCCCTTCTTTCAGCAGCAAGCTTTCTTTGTGGCAAGCAAAAGTAATCAAAAGGGCTAAATTTAATAGGATAAGGATCCTTGAGATCTATTGCGGGAGGGATAGGTTCCTCCTTCGGCCCCCTATAGTGTATAATCAATTCATCATTGTAAGCTTTCCTTTGGTGGAAAGTAATAAGCCTATCCCTTAATATGAACTCTAATCCGTTGTTTTGTATAGCAAAATTATCATTGAGTTCAGAAATCTTATCAGTCAAAACCTCGATAGGGACCCTTTTTCTCAAATTTTCATTATAGGCAACATAATCCGGAGATTGCAATCTCATTATTTCTTCTTGATTAAAAAGGATCTCCTCTATGGGGGGACATCCACCATTAATTTTATAATGAGCAAAAATTTCACTAGCCTCTTTCATGATGAATCTAAACTCGTGGGCTAGGAATATAGTGGTGGCACGCTTAACAGAAGAATACTGAATATTAGAGAAATCAAGAAAGATCCTTTGTATGCAAGGATGCATATGAACAGATTGTCTCTCAAGTTCAATTATTAGTAAGGTTATGGCATCCACAAGACTATTAGTTTTATTGAGAATGGACCCTCCTAAAGTAGGTAGCGTACCGGCACAAGTAAAGAAATCTTGAATAACACCTTTTCCAATAATATTGCCGCTACCTATGCGGAATTTTTTTGTATGCATGATAGTAGGTTCTTCATGAGAGTCGTTATTAGCAAGATCGTCAAAATTCCCCTCAAGATTATTACTATCTTTTTCAATAAAAACCTCCCCAGATTCAGACATGATGGCAAGAAACGATCTAGCGCACAAGCAAAAGAAAGGCAAACGGAAAGACGAACGGAAGAAGGGCGAATAAAAAGGCAAATCTTACTTACCATGGTGTGGGTACATTGTACTAACCTCTGTAGAGTGTATAATCTATCGATAGCGGCATCCTCGGCCATGGACACAGTTCATAGTAGGTCACACTATGGGTCAACAGTAATAATAATCTGGATAATAAACAACCCCGGTTCGATGAGAAAAGAAGTTGGTTGATCTTTATGTGGTCACGAGATGATCACGATGGTATTATTGATGATGGTTGATCATGATGTGATCGTGTGATGATCACGGTGGTAAGTAAGATGGTTATCTATGGTGGTTACAGATTAACTTCCGAGCAGAGTAAGTTGGTCCATGAGACCTTAAACATCGACCCCCCCATTCTCATGCCAGTATCATCAGGTTCATATCATGAGTAATATGTACATGCCATGCTCACTCTCTTGTTGTTCTAGTAGTATCATGCTCATTATCAATTAACCTGTAAATGTCATGTTGTTGTTTATCTTGATTGCTTTGGTTGTTGTGAGCTTGCGAGTACATTCAAAGTACTCACCTGGCGTGTCATGCCAGATTGCAGGTGATGCCGTGATTGATTGCTTGTTGAGGATCCCGAGTTTGCGCTCAAGGACGTGTCCCAGCCAGAGTCCCTGCAGAGTGGAGTCCATCACCATCGTCGTTGTTCCTCTACTAGAAGTTATTCCGCTGCTACACGAGTTGTTCCGCTGCTAGCATAGAGCTACCCATGCAATAAATTTGAAGGAATTCCAAACATCGTGAGTAACGGTTGGGACACAAGCATTGAGAATCTAGGTTTCTAAATTCAAGAAATAAAAAATGTTCTGAACTACATAAAAATCTGCATGATTTCCCAACATGGGGCCAAGATGTCATGGTTAAAGTATTGGCTTGTTCGAGATAAGCTTTGACACATGCCTCTCACAAACCGTAGCATCCCACGATGCCTCGTGGTTCCGAGAGAGAACATGGATCCTTGTTTGATGACGAACCGCTAGTCGCTGCCTCATTCGGCGTAGTTTTTTTCATCATTACAATGCACGAATACGGCCGGCATCCTAAAACTTGAATTTTTTTTGGGGTTTAATTGGCATTTTTATACATTAAGTTAGTTTTTATAAATTTAATGGATATAATTCAAAACTGAAACACATGAACATGCAAGATGAAGCAAAAAATTGCTGGAAAAAATTATATTTATGTATTACACTTGCTTCAGTAACACAAAAATCATATTAAATAATATAGGTTTTAAAATTCGACATAATAGAAAATGATCTAAAATACATGGTACCAAGATGACATGGCATTTTTTCTTCATATTTGAGTCTCACAAAAGTATTCATTATTAGACTTTGCAATATTACCAGAGTATAGTAAGTTAGTAACATAAATGGCATGCGTGCATTATATTTGGATAGAAAATGTAAATGTTTGGCAAGACAACCGGGTCTCACATGATTGGCACTCTATTTCGCGTTTCGAGTTTTGGAAGACTAATTTCACGGGCTATTAATCCCACGCGGTCAAGCATTGGGAACCGTTGGTGATGTTAAGTCACACACGGCTCTTGACACAACAATCTTGTGCAATCGAGACCATTGAATTTCGGCGATCGGCGCGTCCGTTGTAGCCCCCCCCCCCCGATTTTCTATTGGCATCGATCAACATTCCAGCTGCCTATAAATGCTGCCCGCCGAGACGTCATCCCGCCTGCATTCTCTTGTATCTCTCCCCCACCCCTCGTACAAAACTCTACCATGGCATGGACGGTCTGTCCACAAGTAGAGGAGGAGGCGCCACCCCCTAAGGACAGGGCGCAGAGAAGCAACGAGGAGGACCCCTTCGCGCCCCTAGACGAGGTCGCACCAGACCCCCCAACTGAAGATTGGTTTTGGGGGCAGTACAATCTGGCTTGGTGGAAGGCGCTGCCACAGGATGAGAGAGCCAGGCTGGTGGTGTTCAAGAAGAAGCGGGCTCAAGAGCACGCCAGGCACCTCGCGGACTGGAATGCACTTAGTGCCGCATCGGAAAAGGAGGAGCTGTTACACATATTGAAACATAACAATAGAACACAAATCATTCACACATCAAAACATATCAATATTATGATTGTTGTTCAGACATTGGGATCGACATCAAAACGATTCAACAAAATAAAACGCGTCCATGACTACCACCCTAATCTACGGAAGCTCTTGGCTCTACCTGAACTCGTTCACACGTTCGTCCATGCGGTTAACATGCTCGCGGTACAGCTGGAGTGCGATCTCGATCTCCAAGGTAGCTATTTCGTCGAAGATTGCCATCTCGAGGATGCGATGGCCATTTTCTTCTTCTATTCCCCACTGCATACCTGGGCCAAGGAGGTGCTCTAGCCTACCGACCAGCCCATTGGCATCAAGGGGGCTGCGGACAAGGTGAATGATGCAACCCATGCGAATGGCGCGGCCGGCATCCGGTGCAAGTACGGCGCGGCCGGGCTCTGGTGCAAATACGGCGCAGACGGTCGCTGCTCATTCCTGGCGAGAAATAGGGCTACTAACGTGTCGTGGACATAGCTGTAACATCATGTCGAGTGGGACAACAGGAAAACGTGGATGGAACCGCTCTTGCTCTGCCACGTGTTGCGCCTCTCACTCTGCGGCCCTCCATCGGTCTTGTTGTGCGGCACGCCTTGCTCTCTCGGTGCAGACGCGCATGTTTTGCTCTACGGAGCACCGCCGATGATCTTCTTGTGCAGCGTGCTGTAGCCTCTCGGCGCTGAGGCGGATATGTTGCTTGGCGGCGCTGCCGCGCCCTGCGCCAAGGGTCTGCTCAACCCTGGCAATGACGCGCAACACAACATTGTCCAGTGCGTCGCCGAGGGCGCCATCGGCATCGATGGGCCGTTGCGCCTGCACCAGATTGTGTTCGTCATCGAGGAGGTTGATGGAAGAGGCAGCGCTTGGTCAGGTTGGCATGCTTGGTAGATGGGCTAGACTACACTAGATGTGCATCCGCGTGTGTCGCACGCTGGCTCTTATGCTCATTCGCTTGTGGCGGGAAACTGATGAGGAAGACTACACGGGAACCTGCGCGGTTGCGCGTGGGAACATGGCCAAAAGAAACGCATGTGTGGTGCCGAAGCGTGCACTAGATTCCTCGGGCGCCAATGCAGTGACAAGACGGGACAAAGGAGGAAGAAATGGTACGTTCACAAATGTGATTATTAATAATAAAAAACATCTGCGTTGCAACCATCTACATGCGGCCACACGTCCCTCTTATTTTATTGGCTAGGAGGTGTTGTGGGTGCAGGTTTGATTAGACGGGACACGTGCGAGCAGTCCGCCATGCAGGCTCAGCGGGACTTGTGCGAGCAGTCTGCCATGCAGGCTCAGCCGTCTCACTGGGAATCGAGTTCTTAAAAGTACATATGTTGTTGTTTTGTAGACACAACATAGATGTTATGCAGACAGAGCAAATCACAATACACACGGACTAAACTACGAAACCCATCGGTGATGATTTCATCAATCGCTGACAATTGTATACCAGCAAGCGTGTTCCCACAACACACATAGATTATAAGCACCAATCGTCTGTGTTATTTCTGGTGTTCGCACACGATTCTGATTACTCACATGTTTGCTATCTATCGCACACATCTTGTTATGCCGAATCGTTTGTATTCTGCTGTATCATCGCACACAGTTTATGGTAGTGAACTATGTGCCCCCTATCACACACATCTGGATCTCTATAACCATCTGTGTTATTTTAGCTTATCGCAAACAGTTCGTATGGAAGAACTATATGGCACGAATCGCACACGTAAGTCTTTTTTTAATCGTATTTGATGGGTCCACCATCGCACATAGTTCACGTTATTGGCGATGAAGCTAGTACTATAACGTTTGCGATTCATGCATCGCACACAGTTTCGCCGAAGGGTCTCTGATTGACATGTCATCTTAGGACCTTCCTGTATTAGTGTATGAAAGATATTGTCACTAATAAAAGAAAGATACCTGAAGCTAAGATTTCCACCATGCTTTCTAGTAACTCTTTTGATGGTGAGTGCCTAAGAAATTGGGAGATCTAGGTACCTTGATCCATTAAACGAAGTTATGTCAAAACTCCTTTATGTGATCTAGGAGCCGGTGTTAGTGTTATGCCATTCTCTTTATATAGAAGAATTGACTTGAATAAGCTTACACCTACTGAAATATCTGTGCAAATGCCTGATAAATCCACTGCTATACCTATTGGAATTTGTGAGGATGTCCCTGTTGTGGTCTCAAATGTTACTGAAAGTGCTAGTTATCGACTAGAGGGGGGGTGAATAGGCGATTTTTATGAAAAGCTTCGAAACAGTAAATGTATTCAAAGTAAGAGGAAGCGATACAAGAACAAGTAGGGATATCAATCAAGGATTTAGGCAAGTCGTGAAATACAACAAAGACATTCAGGTAGGTATAGCATAATGGTCATGCACACTAAGATGTATCAAAGATAAACTTAGGTTGTAGGAAGATAAATGGCAGGTAAGGGAATATCTTCGGTGAATGTCTTCGAGCAAGGATGAACAAGCAATGGCTTCACAATGCAGTACAAAAAGTAAGAGAGTGAAGGATAGAACCAGTTGCTTGACAAAGACACAAGATTTGTTGGACCAGTTCCAGTTTCTGTGACAATTGTACGTCTGGTTAGGAAGGCTGAGATTGAACTCAGAAGACCTCGTATTCACCTTGAGCCGAAGTCACTTAGACAGCGCCCAATCACTCAGGTAAGTCTTCAGGGGAGACTTCCGAAACCTAACTTGGCCAACCGGAAATCCACAATGACTCTTGGATGCTCTAGACCCAGACGCCTAACCGTCTGGAAGATCACAGTCTTCAAGTGTAATAAGTCTTCAGTCCACTCATAAAAGAACGACTTCAGTGATGCTCAAACACACTAGCTATAGGTATTTGGGTTTATCCTCGCAGGATAGCTCTCTCTCAATGTCTTCGAGGTGGGTTGCTCCAAAACGACAACAGTCGTATCTCTCTTTGAGCAGCCACCTTCTTATGGTGGAGGGGTGGGCTATTTATAGCCAACAAGCAACCCGACCTGATATGACCGAAATGACCCTGGTTCAATGGCCAACCGACACGTGTTCCAATGGTCAGATTTCAAAGACACACGCGGCAACATTACTTGGGCTACAAGCAATGCTGACTCAACCAACTCTGGAAGAGATTTCCTCTCATTGTCTTCACTCGAAGACATAGGTATGGGTTGAGCATCACGTCAGCATCTGACTTCGATCACATCGACCCCACTTAACAGTACGGTGGTTCCTATGACTCAGGAAAGAAGAAACAAAACAATCAAAATACTTCGTCTTCGCGTATCATTATCTTCAAGCGATTATCTTCGCGTAACACCAATGGCTTCGGCCATCATCAATGTCTTCGGACATTTTTAGGGGTCGTCTTCGACGGTTAAACCTAATCTCCAGGGACTTCTATTTGTGTTATCCTATGAACTCTCACAAACACATTAGTCCCTCAAACACGTTTGTCTCTTCAATACTCCAAAACCAATAAGGGTGGCACTAGATGCACTTACAATCTCCCCCTTTTTGGTGATTGATGACAAACTGGTTGAAGTTTTCAACGGGGATAAAATATATGAAGATAAAGACTTGGAGATTATAATTACAAGATATAGAGAGCTCCCCCTGAAGATGTGATTTATGAAGATTTTTCTTGGAATGCAAAAGCATATGGCAGGTTTTAATTTGTGGAGATCTCCCCCTATATCTTGGAATCCAATCACTATGCATTTAAGTGAATTTTCAAAGATAATGAAATGTATAATGAAAAATGGGCGTCTGCAGTATGGCTTCGGGCGCATATGATAAAACTCGAAGTAGCGCCAAAAGTAAGGTGAACATAAAGTGTGCAGACATCCATCAGTACTTAAGTTTTACAACCCAAATAGCAAATGTTCAGAACGAGAGTTGTAAACTTAACAAAAATATCAGCACCCAGCCCATGTAATCTCGTTTGAAGACTATCAATCCAATGCTTCTCCCCCTTTGTCATCGAATGACCAAAAAGCTCAAAGACATGGAGCACTACACGTCCCCCACATGAGTTGAAGACGATGGTGCAGCAGGGTCGGTGTTGGTTGGTGCAGTGCCGCGACGCTCAGTTGGTGCAGGCGGAGAAGTGACATCTTCAGCTTCATCATTTGCAAGCCTGACGTTGACACAAGGTGTATAAGAAGAAGAATCACTGTCTTCGAGGGAGGGCTTCTGACGCCATTTCTCCGTGCGGGGAGGAGGAGCACAGAATCTGAAGTATTTCTCGATCTATCCTCATGAAGATCTTCCCCAAGTGCCAGCATAGTTAACGTCTTCCAGGAGCGACGTCTAGTTTCATGAGCCACGAAGGCATTCTTGGTGGTGAGGTTGCGAATACGATCGATATCTTGCACCATAGAGTGCATTTGCCTTCGCGTCCACTCGTGGTTCCGATCCTGCTTCTGAATAAGAGAGACAAGAAGCTCTCGATCGGTCATGGCATGTTCTCTTCTGGGTTGGAGATGGCGAGGCAGAGTGCTAGTTGTGGCTTCAGTGGCAGTAGCACTTGGTCGAGGGCGGCGAATGGAGCGAATCAGCCTTGCTCTGGTTGGATCAGAAGGAAGGTGAAGTCCTTCATCTTCAGCAGTGCCACTGGTGCCTTCCACGATGGGGTTCTTGCTCTTGGATGGGTAAATGTCTTCATGAAAGACTTCCACATCAGGAACATATATGCCATGATTGTGAGCAGAAGGCAGATACCTTGTGTTTGTTCTGCGCTTGATGAAGCGCATGATCCATGGTGCATAGATCTTAGGTTCAAACAAATTGATGCCATTTGCTGCCAGGTTGCGCAGGAATAGATCTTGAAGATTAAACTTGATGCCATAGGGGGTGATGTAGATCAAAGTCTTCAGAGCCCCTTCTAGTTTGCTTGATGAAGAGTGCCCTTTTATTGGCCATATGGTGTGTCGAAGAATGTGACAGATTGTCTTTGACAGATATTGAAGATCACTAACAAAGAATGTTGTGGGTAAATCTGCATCTGGGGCCAAAGGGTTCATCAGCATCAGCATGGCAGTCATGTTGGGCCCAGGCATTTGGAAGATGCTTTGGGTGGCTTCAGCATAGGCCGCGGACTTCGGATGAAGGTCTTCGCCTGAGGCAGCAAGTGGAGTTGTGGCAAAGAATTTCATAGCAGAGGCATTTATGTGTTCATCAGGAATCATGAAGTACATTTTCCATGAATTCAGATCTCTTCTGAAGATAGAGATGTGGAGAGTTGCATAGAACTGGAATGAGTTCTTCATTCCAGTCTTCATGGTCAGTAACAAATGGCAACAGTCCAACATCCCGAAGACAATCGAGGGATTGATCAAAACAAGGAAGACCCTTCATAGCTTCAAAGCTGAGATGTTTGTGAGGGAAAATCATGTTTTGCCCATAGAGCACACACATGTAGTATTGACGTTGGGGAGCACTCCAGAACCTGACAGATTGAATCTTCTGATGATTGTAGGGATTCCTGTCTGAATCAAGGAAAGTATTGTTGAGTCTGATGCTCTTCACACTTAAGACAAGAGGTCATTTTGGTCCTTGTTGTCGAAGACTTGGAAGTCTGGGCATAGGGTTCATGACTCTGGGGCGACAGTGAATGTTGAATTCAAATTCAGGGCCCATCCTTGGTGGTGGAACTAGCCTGGCTCATCCTGTAGGCACCATCTCTCCTTCCCTATTGCGAGCCATGACAATATTGTCACCATTGTCGTCAGTCGATGGCGTAGCAGGAACAGGCGGACCATCAGGGGATGGGGCATTTGCTTCGCCCATAGTGTTATCAGCAGCAATGTCTTCAGCTTCTTTGGCTTCAATCGCAGGTTGTTCACGAGCAACATCTTCAATCCGGAGAACTTCATCGACTGGTGCAGTCGGAGTAACACGCACTTCATCTTCAGGTATGCTTTGCATCGAAGATATAAGTGGCCTTGGTCCTCGGTGAAGCCGTTTGAGTGGCGACACACAATCAGTGGTTTCAACCTCCATGGCTTCAAATGGGGATTCAGATGGTCTTGGCACAGGAGTTGAAAATGGAGTAGGCAGAGTGTTGGGATTGGCTTCACGCACATTTGGCCTTAACGGAGTGCCAATGTCCACGTATTCACTATCATCTTGTGGAGGCGATGATACCAGAGGTGCATCAATTTGACGCACATTATCTTGTTCAACATTTTCTTCATCAGCAGGAGCTTCAGGAGCAATGTATTCAGTTGGATCTACAGCAATGTCTTCAGCTGCATTGGGGTCAGCAGTTGGGATCTCGTCAGTGGTTGGAGCCTGTGTAGTAGCAGAGTCATGAAGAATGACCCGCCTCTTAGTATTTCAGAGGCAAGAGGATCCATACAGATAGGCGTGACATGGAGGGGCTCCTCTTGAGCAGGCGGTGTGACAGAGGGAACTTGAGGGGGCTTGGGCACTTGAGCTGAGTGCGAAGACTTTGTTTTCTTTGTCTTCGGCTATGTTGAGGGTTGAGCTTCAACGGGCTGAATCCCCTTGCGCTTTTTAGCTGCATCCTCAGCCCGCTTTGTCTTCTTGCTGGATACATCAGAGGAAGGAGGAGGCATCTTTGAGCCAGAGAAGCCAGCAGGGAAGATAATGCCTGGTGTTCCTGATCTTGAAGGAGTTGGCTGGCTCGAAGACATAGAAGCTTGCCTTGACCTTTCAATGATTCTTGTGTCAAGTGCAGGCTAGCCAAGTGCCTTTCTCTTCAGCATCTCATTGTAAGCCTGAACCATTGTTGCATCTTTCTTCTTCAGACGCGCTAGGGCGCCTTTGACAGCTTCACACCATCTTTCAAATTCATCCTTGAGGTCTTTCATCATCAGCTGATAGCCCTGGATTTGATCAGCAGTGAGCTTATGTATATTTGCCTTGAAAAGCGCCTTTTCATGGCGAATCTTTGCACGCTGCTGCACAGCCTTTTGAGCCACAGTGAGCTCTTCATTCACCAGCCCTTCGAAGGTGAGACTCGGTCCAATGGGGAGCTGAAGGGCGTCGATGGTGAGGGAAGGATTGGCAAAACATTCATCAATGAACTGGTCTAGAATTTCTGCATCAAAGAGAGCCAAGTCTTCAAGACGTTTGTCTTCTTCCTCCTTTTGCTGGATAAGCTTCGCCAGCGCTTCATCGTCATACTCATCATCTGAGACCTCAATCATATTAGCAGCATCCATGAAGGAGACGGATGGCTTCGGTCCATGAGCAGCAACAGCTTTCCTTTTCAGTCTCCTGGTTTTGCGATACTCATTCTCACTCTCAGCTGATTCAGCTGGTCGTGATCGTGAAGCCTGTGGTGTTGTGGCAACTAGCTTTGGAGCCTTTGAATCCTTTGATTTCTCCATTGGCTTCAGATCAGTGACAGGGGGTTGTTCTGCATTCTCTTCATCAGATTCATCAGGTTCTGGGCATCCAAGAATGCTGGATGGATCTGGATATCTTGGCATTGGAGGCCTGACCATGCAAGCGAAGAAACCAATTTTCATGGCTTCGGCCTTTGTCTTCGGATGAAGATTCTTGTATATGATGTCAGCCCATGGAGCCTTTTTTGCATTCTTTTCTGCATATTCATCTGTGACAAACTGATAACTGAACCATTTTTCTGCCCAATATCTTCGGATCCATTGAATCCGATTCTTGCGCTGAGTATAAGTCTCTTTAGAGTTAGACTTGTACTTTTCATAGATATCTGGAGGTAGATCCTTAGTAGTGTTCAGACGCCTTTGCCTGTCGCCCTTCTTGGGTGCTTTGTCTTTGGCCATTGGCTTCGGCTTTGACAAAAGCTTCACTGGTGAGCGCAGGTGAGAACTGGCTCCGGGAGAGTCCAAATGAATCTGCAAGTAGTCTGCAAATGAATTCAGACTATGAGATCCTAGCAATTCTGCTGCAGACATGTACATGTGAAAGAATTAGAGACGCGAGGGAATGGAAGAGGTCATATGCATTCTCAGAAGATTTTGAAGATAAAACATGGTTTGAAGACATTGACCTCGTTCACCGAAGGCATTCACTTTTGTATAGGATATGGTGGTTTCAGATTTGTACAAGTCCGAGAATTTGTACAAGTGAGAAATCAAGCCAATTTTTTGTCAAAAAGTGAAAGCATTAGGTAGATTGAGTTCAATAACTGAGTGTTGTTGAAAGGAAGGTGAAAAAACAGCAATCGAAAATTTGAGGTAACTTTTCAGATCAAAAAGTTGGTAACAATTAGCGATTTATTTACTTCTATGAAGAACACGAGGAACAACTCGACGAAGCGGAGAGGCCGAGAGGTTCAATCTGCCACACCCTAGCTTGGTGGTGGCAGACAGCTATGACGGTGGCGAAAGAAGATGTTCGCGGCCGGCGTGAGTACGTCGACGAAGAAGGCTCTGCAGCTAAGCGGTTCTTCTCCGGCGGTGATGAATTCCAGCGGCGGCGCTAGGGTTTGGAAGCTCGAGAGCGGAGGCAGCAAGGTAAGAGTAATAATTGTGTCGGGGGGGACAAGTATTTATAAGGACTAGAACATCCGAAATTTTTGGATGGATATGCCCCGGACTCTTCGGTTTAGTGGGACACGTGGCATGCATACAACACGTCTGACATCCCACTTCCTTCGATCTTTAACGACGGGTGTGGGAATTGTTGCGATAAGCGCGGTAAGGATAAAAAGATGAAATTTTAAACATTTGGTTTCATTTATCTTTGATTGACAAGGATGCAGTGAAGACAATCAACACGTGTCAAGTAGAATGCATATGACTCGAGTTGAATAGTGTTAGGAGAGATAAGAATAGATAGGGATTGCGGGTCCGATCACATTTGCCTAGATAAAATTCAAGGATACTGCTATAGGTCAAATGCTATAGAGGACAAAAACTCCATAAAATATGCAAAGTATGTTCACGTAACACATGTGAAAGTTTGATAGTAAACATTCAACTCGAAGATAAACTCTATTTCTTGAAGACATACACAAGATGCGAAGATAAAAGCAATGTCTTAGTGGGGTGGTGGCGTTACCCACCGTATAAGAATGTTTGACCCAGACACAGTGCATAATTATCGTGGCACTTTCAAGTCATATTCTTCGTTAATTTGTTCACACTTAGAGTGTAAGTCTTCATGAGTTGAAGACATACGTTACTTCGTGTGATGTGCATCAAAGTCATCAATAAGCATAAGCGTTAGGATGTATGTCCATTCAAAGGACATTTGAGGATTGTAAGATATTTAGCTCACACTGCAACTTGCAAAACCTCCTCTCATCCAAAGGCTTCGTGAAGATATCGGCCAACTGCTCTTCTGTCTTCACATGCTTGATCATGATGTCTCCCTTCAACACATGGTCATGAAGGAAATGATGTGGTATCTGAATGTGCTTTGTCTTCGAGTGTTGTACTGGGTTGTGGGCGATCTTGATAGCACTCTCATTGTCTCAGGAGAGAGGTACTTTCTTCTTGTTGATGCCGTAGTCTTTGAGTGTCTGCGTCATCCACAGAAGTTGAGTGCAGCAAGTCACTCTATGCGTTCCGTTTATTCGGTTTACATGGTTCGGTTTATACGGTTTTTCGATTTGTACGGTATTAATACTTCGGTAAATACGGTATGAAATTTAGATACGGTTCGGTTTTGGTATATACCAAATTATTTCAGTATGGTTTCAGTATATACCATAAAAACCAAAGCTGACGCAAATTTGAAAATGACATATAACAGTTTACAAATTTATGACTCAAAACTCATATCTTTTTATACAAAAAGTATATAACTATATACAAGTGTATATGCATGCATGAATTCGATGGTTATGGGCATGCTTAGCATTCTTCTGAAGAGAATTATGACTCCATTACAAGAAAAACAGATGCACTTAACAGGAAATCTGGCTTCTGCACATAAAAATGACTATGTGTATGGTTGTTCGCCCCAAGATATATAAATATATTTTGTACTTCGGTTTATTCTGTTAACCATTCGTTTTTTCGATATATACCACAAAAACCAATATTCAAAACGGTATGAAAAGGTCATACCATACCGAAACCATAAAACCATAAAAACCATAAAATTGGTTCGGTTCAGTTTATTTTCGGTATGGTTTTTCGGTTCGGTTTTAAAATGCACCTGGTGAGTAGCAAGCTCCAACAACAATGTATTCGGCTTCAACCGTGGAGAGTGATACACAGTTCTGCTTCTTCGAAGACCAGCATACCAGTGAACGGCCAAGAAAGTGACAAGTCCCTAATGTAGACTTGCGATCAACTCTGTCACCAGCGAAATCTGAGTCTGAGTAGACAATGAGATCAAACTTCGAGCCCTTTGGATACCATAATCCTAGAGTTGGGGTATGAGCCAAATATCGAAGTATTCGCTTCATCGCGAGGTGATGCGATTCCTTTGGTGCCGCTTAAAATCGGGCACACATGCTAAACATCATATCTGGCCTAGATGCACATAGATACAACAAAGAGCCTGTCATGGAGCGATATACCTTCTGATCGAAATCTTTACTGTTTTCGTCAGTGCAGAGGTGGCCATTTGTTGGCATTGGAGTTTTGTAGCCTTTGGCTTCATTCTTGCCAAACTTCTTGAGGCAGTCCTTAAGGTACTTCTCCTGAGATATGAAGATGCCATTTGGTTGTTGTCGAATCTGAAGCCCTAGAAAGAACTTCAGCTCTCCCATCATCAACATCTGGTATTGCTCTTGCATCATGAAGCTAAACTCATCACTGTATCGATTGTTAGTACAGACAAAGATAATATCATCCACGTAGATTTGACATATAAATAGTTCACCATCATATGATCTAGTGAAGAGAGTAGGATCGAGTGAACCAGGTTTCAAGCCTTTCTCCTTGAGAAATTCCTTGAGTGTGTCGTACCAAGCCCTTGGTGCTTGCTTGAGGCCATACAATGCCTTGTTGAGCCGGTAGACTATGTCAGGATGCTTTGGATCTTCAAACCCTGGAGGTTGACCAACATATACTTCTTCCTCAATCTTACCATTGAGGAATGCACTTTTGACATCCATTTGATATAGGCATATATCATAGTGGTTAGCATAAGCAAGCAGTATACGTATGGCTTCAAGTCTAGCAACATGTGCAAATGTTTCATCGAAATCGATACCCTCAACCTGTGTGTAGCCTTGAGCTACAAGTCGAGCGTTGTTTCTAACAACTTGGCCAGATTCATCTTGTTTGTCGCGGTAGATCCACTTAGTGCCAATGATGTTGTGCTTGCGCGGATCTGGTCGCTTGACGAGTTCCCATACGTTGTTGATCTTGAATTGATGGAGTTCTTCTTGCATAGCTTGAATCAACTCAGGTTCCATGAAGGCTTCGTCTACTTTGGTGGGCTCTGAGATAGATACGGAAGCAAAGTGCCCACAAAAGTTAGCCAATTGGTTAGCCCTTGAGCTAGTGAGAGGACCTAGTGCGTTGATGCTGTTGAGCATCTTCTCAATTTGAACTTCATTAGCCACGCGTGGATGAGCAAGACGAAGACTTTGATCCTACTATTGAGCATTGTCTTCGTCAACAACATTATCTTCAGGAGCAACATTGTCTTCATGATTAGTGGATGGAGGAATGATGAATTCTTCAATCTCTGGTTCCTCAGGCATGATCTCACCAGTGCCAATCAACTTAATAGCTTCTTCAGGAGGAAGTTCATCTAGCATAGGAGGCACATGCTCTCTTTGCGAGCCGTTAGTTTCATCGAACCGCACATCTACAGTATCAACAACTTTATGGTGAAAAGTGTTGAAGACTTTGTAGGTGTGCAAATCCTTTCCATAACCAAGCATGAAACCCTCATGTGCTTTCAGTGCAAAATTTGAAGTGTGGTGTAGATCCCTAATCAAACATTTGGCACCGAAGACTTTGAAATAACTTACATTGGGTTTCTTATCGGTAAGTAGCTCATATGATGTTTTCTTGAAGAACTTATGAAGATATACCCTGTTGATGATGTGGTAGGCAGTGTCAATGGCTTCAGGCCAAAATCTTCGAGGTGTCTTGTATTCATCAAGCATAGTGCGAGCCATCTCTATGAGAGTCCTGTTCTTGCGCTCCACGACGCCATTCTGCCGTGGTGTATATGGAGCATAGAACTCATGTGTGACACCTAGGGTGTCAAGATAAGTGTCAAGACTGGTGTTCTTGAACTCTATCCCGTTGTCGCTGCGGATATGCTTGAACTTGACGTCATAGTTGGTCATGCACCGATTGACAAAGCGCCTGAAGACATCCTGCACCTCAGTCTTATAGAGTAAGATGTGCACCCAGGTATATCGAGAGTAATCATCAACAATCATGAAGACATAAAGGTTTGCAGTGGTAGAGAAAGTGGAATGATGAGTTGGGCAGAATAAGTCCATATGGAGCAGCTCGAAGGGACGTGAGATCGTCATGATTATCTTCGAGGGGTGTTTGGCCCTAGTCATCTTCTCGGCTTCATAGGCACCACATAGATAGTCCTTCTTGAACTTGACTCCTTGGAAGCCAATGACGAGGCTCTTCTTGGCAAGAGGATGCAAGTTCCTCATACTAGCATGTCCTAGTCGATGAGGCCATAGTGTGGGGACCCCGACTCATAAGTCGTGATCACCGAATGCACGTGTACAGTGATCCCAGAGATCAATGCTCACTGAACACACAGAAGCTGATTAACAAGAGTCTTACATCCATACTTAATGTCTTACACAAATAAAGACCATGAAGGTCAAGTCTTACATAGATAGGGCCACGAGGGCCAAACAACAAACATAACTAGCAGCGGAAATCTTGATCGAAAGCGTAGACCCATGCCATCTGCCTTAGCCTACAGGCATTCTCACTGGGAAGCGTCCTAGATCGCATGTTCATCTCCAACGAACTCTTCACCATACTCCTGCTCTTCCATGTCTGGCCAATTAAACAACCAGTGGCAAGCCAATGAGTACTTTGAATGTACTCGCAAGCAACCCAAGTTTCGGAACAAGGCAATAACAATGCACGATATAGCACTAAGTAGGTAAGTTTTGCGGAAAGCTAATTTTGAGCACAATGACATGATCAAGATAACTAGTAATAGCATGCATCATGAGGATAGAAGTATCCGCACAAACAGGTTACCAATATCAATATAATCAAGGTCTGAGCATCTCATGTTCAATCATCATGTCAAGTCATCTGACTTAACTCAAGTACCATCTTTGTCACCATCACACACATACACCAAGTTTAGTAAACACTGCACGTAGCACAAGAGCGGTCATCCAACTGTCCTTGACCGTGGACACGGCTATTCGAATAGTTTTACACTCTGTAGAGGTTGCACACTTTACCCACAAGACTCGAGAAACTTCCGTGTCAAGCCACGACTCGCGATATTGTCCATACCCAAGGAAAGTACCCAAACATTGTCTTTCCCCTAACGATACTAAACAAAGAGTCCACTTGATCGGTACCCAGCCCACATGATGTACATCACAAGTAACATCCATGCAGGGACCAACGGTGTGCCCGGTGCCTGTGAAGACAGCGCATGATCGTCCTTATCGGCACGACCCCGTATCGAAAGTGACCACGTCACTCCCGCCACTAGTAATGCGGGCTCTATGCTAGTACCCATCAAAGTAATCAACAAAGCCCCGTCCCATGAGGGGTATCGTGGTTGTACATGTAAGGTTGGAATAACGGTCGCAACTTACACCAATCCGTTTTCGAAAACCACACACACTCACTTGCTCCGGTACACCACTTCTTTATCAAGTGGTTACCTAGATCAACATCATCTCCCTCGGGCATTAGTGGCACCCGACGGGGTTTTCGAAAAAGTCTTTGAAAGCACTTTTGTTTCCAACACCATGCATATTCCCATCCCACTTGCGTAGCAACTACTAGCAACCTAATTACTCCCACCCGCACAACCCTCATAAGAACGGTAGGGTCATGCACGATGCAAGTATCAATGGTAAAGTATCGGAGGCATCCCATCGAAGGGTGGGTGCCTCATCAACATGATCAATTCATCGGAACAATAAGTGCTATATGACATGCAATAAAAGGGTTCATAGTCAAGTTTAAAGGGCTGCTTGCCTGGCTCAACAAAGTCTTCGGGGTCTTCGAAATCTTCGGGTCCCACTCCCTCGTCAACATCGCAATCTATCGTCGCGATAAATAACGGTAAAATAAGGATCATCACAAAAACAGAGCACTAAAGCTACTACAAAAATGTTACTCTATTCTGAAAAATCCTAAAAACTATTCTAAAAATATTTGCCTAAGGTTTTGGGGTGAAAAAGGTTTTTTAACCATTTTTAATAGTGGCTAAAAATGCCAAAAGGGGTTTTTAAATAAAACAGTACATAAAAGGTTTCCAAAAAATTTCACAATGGCACTGTAAAATACTATAGATTATTACAGAAATTAGGGTGGAAAAATATTTGGCATTGGGATTTTATTTACTCCTGTCGAATTTTTGGAAAATGCCTTGAAAAGAAAAAGGAAAGGGCCACAGTGCCCCATGGGCCTAATGGCCAGCCTCTAGGCCGGCCCAGTGGCCGACCAGGCCAGGCAAGCCGGGGCCCCTGCGCGCGTCAGGTTTCAAACCTGACATGCGGGCCCGGTTGCCAGTCACACAGAGGGGAGGGGAGAGAGAGGGGTTGATGACAGGTGGAGCCCACCTATCATCACCTTCCTCTCGACAGAGAGGGGGCGGCGCTCACCGGCGACGATGCGGGGCACGGCGACGACGGGCGAGTGCGAGAACGGGACCAGGGCGTCGCCGCCTGTCGGGTGGTGGTGGAGGAGGATGGAGAGGAGCAGTTGGTCGCCGGCGACAAGGTGGCCGCGGCGGAGGCGCTTCGGGAGGAGGTCGTCGGCGTCGTTTCTTGCCACGATTCGAGCGAAGAGGTGGGGGGAAAGGGTCAGGGGCTTGCTGCGGTCTCGATGGAGGAGAAAGGGGGGCCGGAGCGAGCCCGTGTCCCGAGATCGATGGAGCCCCGACGCGGCGGCGTCTCGGTCGAACTCGAGCACTGGTGCTCCGGGAGCTCAAATGGGGGCGCGGGGTGGTTGATTGGGATGGAGAGAGGACCAGAGGAGGAAAGAGGGGGGGCTCGGGGAGCCTTTTTATAGCCGGAACGCTAGTCCACCGCGGACCCGTGCGCCGGCGAGGTCGAGCTGGTCTCTGGAGGAGGAGGGAGCACACGGGGCTTGCCCGGGGGTGCTCCTGGGGTTAGTCCACGGGCGAGGGAGGCAAGGGAGAGAGAGGGGGAGCTCACGCATGTGAGGCCGAGAGTTGGCCGACCCGGCGGTGCTCGGTACGTGCGGGGAGGGAGCGAGGGAGGAGGAGAGAGGAGGGGGTCAACCGTGTTGCGTGTCACAGACGCCGAGGCCAGCCAAGTGGCAAGAGGGGGAGGCCCGAGGTTGTCGGGGCCATGTAGTGGGCGGCAGCTACAGTGCGGTCGCGCACTGTAGCGCGCCCTGGAGCACGCGTTTGGCATGCCATGGCATGCCAATGGTGTCCTAGGCGCGGCCATAGGTGTCTAGGTGTCCTAGGAGGTTATAAACAAGTTGGGGATGGCCTAGGATGCTCTGGGGGCTGACTGGAATAAGAGGAAAGGGGAGGGAGAAGAAGATTCCTGCTGTCCAGGAAGGTAAATTGGGGTTTTACCCCATCTAACCATTGAACCAGAGCTGGGCTAGCTTACTGGAGGTAAAGGAACATAATAAGAAGATGTGGTAAAAATTTGGGGTCAAGGAGAACAAGTTAAGAGGGGGGAACATGGTTTTTACAAATCTTCCAGAAGGTGTTTGATGAAGTTTTGGGCAGGCAAATGGAGTTTGCTTGCCATGAGATTTAACAGGATGAAAATATAGGTAGAAATAGAGTGGGCCACCAAGTTTGAGATCATTTGAAGAAAGTTCACAATGTAGACATTGCAAACCCTGGAAATCAACAGAATCAGATTTCTGTAGATCCAGACATGCAATCCTATTCTCCCAAATCCACAACTTGGTGTGGTATCATTATTTGAGGTTTACAACATGTCCACAAAGTTTGGGATCAATAGGAGATACTTCACAATGTAAAGTTGCCTAAATTTGGTTCTGGACAGGAGTGGTTTTGGAATATTTTGGTGAAGCAAAACAATTAGGATTGAGAGGAAACTTTGCAAGATCATCACATTTAGCATGTGTGACTTGCTAGAATTTTCTTGGAATTTATTGAGAATATTTCTTATAGAAATATTTCAAAAGCTTGATTTGGGCAGAAAGGGTTTTGAGGGGTTTTGCCCATGATTTTGAACATGACCATGTGTTGAAACTCATATATATTGAAAATATAGGTCCACTGAGTTTCCCTAAATTTTCCCAAATATTTTTAAAGCATTTAAATATTTTTTCCCTATGAAAAATCATTTCTGGCCTTAAGAAAAAGCCTTTAAATAAAATAGCAAAATAATCTTTAAAATTAATATTTGGTGGTTTTGGGAAGTCCTATATATAGTAGGTTTCAAATAAAGCCTTTGTGGAAAAAGGGTCCACCTAATTTGAGGACTTGTAGTGCAAACCTCAATTCAGGGGGTTTTGTAAACCTAGTTTGATTAAATCCTTTTTGGCCAAAATAAATTTTGACAAAAATAGTTTTAGGTACTATACACATGGTATGATCATTGGGAAAGCAGTTTGGATCAAGGAAGTTAAATATGGAGAGGAGTAGAACCTAAGAGTGCCATACACAAGCAACCAAACAAGCAACAATTCAAACAAGCATATGCACTCAAAAGTTTTAATTGGTTCCAAATTTTGTAAATCCAAGCATAGCAAGGTGATACAAACACAGGGTGTGACACATAGCCAGCATTCTGAAGCCTTGGCTAGGAGACAAGTGGCAACCTGTGGTCATGCAAAGAAGTCTACCATATATAGATCACCTCTTCGAAAACCTTCCAAGACTTTGGTTTTGTCAGAGGCCATTAGCACAACACATCGAAATTTGCCAAATATGAAAAGCTTGTCTAGATCACAAAGCATTGAGACAGACATTAAGTTGTAACCAAGGGATTAGACAAGCATAACATTGTCCATGTGTCGATCCCTTGTGATAGCAACTCTACCTAGTGCCAGAACTTTGATGCTACTTTTGTCGGCAAAGACGATGTGATCTTTGGTTGGCGGCCGAAGATTTGAATCCATCAATAGGCTTCGATTACCAGTCATATGACTAGTGCATCCACTGTCCATGATCCATTCAGTGGTACTGGATTTATCTTCCTGCATTTAAGAATTAGTCACCATTCAATGGTACATGACTTGTTCACCAAAGCATGCAATCGTAACATGCATTGATGAAGGTGTAGCAGTACACAATGGTAAGTAAACTGGACGATATAAATGGTAAACACCATTTGCATTAGATATCTTGCGTCCAGGCAAGAATATTTTCGGGTCTCCAAAGATAATCTTCAAGTTAATCTTCATCTCTTCTGGAGACCCGATGCTGCATGAAGATGTTAGTTCTTCTTCACCACCCACATCCGAAGGGGTGGCTTAGAATAAATGAGACATAAGGCAACATCAGAGAATTTAGGCAAAGTTGCCCTAATCGAACGCTTCACAGGAGGGTTAGAGTACTCGTAAGAATATGCAGAGAAATTCTTAGTCTTATGAACATAGTGGTTCATGCCATAGTGCTCATACTCATGAGTATGCTCAGTCCTTCCCTGCGAAACATAGTTGTTAGTTCGATCATACGAAGACTTTGGTCTTCTCGAAGACTTTGATCTGGGGTATGTCTTCTTCCTATCAAATGTCATCATGACATTTATAGAAAGTTTCTCAAGAAGACATTTGGGAACCTAGATCTTCTTCATGGGAAAACCATTCCTGCAGTTAGTTCCGATGTACCTCGAAAACACTTCACCATTCATAGCTTTGAACAATTTGTAGTTGGAGTCAAATGACTCATCAATGATGACAGGGTTATCACAGTTAAAACCAGATAGTGTAGAAGGATCAACTGAAGGGCCTTTTGTAGCAACCCATGTGGTTTCGGGATACTGCTCAGACTTCCAGTAAGATCCATCTACACTGATGTTTCTTTCAAAACCCACACCCTCTTTCCTAGCGTTTTTGTTCAAGATTGTCTTCTTCAGGACATCACAAAGAATCTGATGTCCCTTCAGACTCTTGTACATGCCTGTTTCAAGCAATGTCTTCAACCTGTCATTGTCCTCAGTAATAGCAGTGGTTTCCTCACATGAGGGGTTAGACACCACAAATACAGTTGAAGATAATGCATTTTCAGAAGCATTTGAACATTCAGCAGTTGAATCATCAGCTTCACGAGCAAGGCATTTTAAGCATGGAGCATTAAATTCATCATGAGCGGTACTGATCTGTTCTGCTAGGAGTGAGTCGTTTTCCTTCCGCAGATCATCATGAGCTTCTTTCAACTTCTGCATATCAAGATTTCTTTGAAGATATTCAAGACAAAGCTTCTCATGTTTAGTTGAGACAGCATCATGACGACTTTGGAGATCCTCAAACCTTGAACGAAGACTTTGCATATCTTCTGCCATAGTTTCGTTCAGACTCATCTCGTCGCGCAACAGGTCATCGCTTTTCTCTAGAGATTTTTGCATTTTCTCCATAGCATTTTGTTGTTTAGTGGCAATTTTGAAAAGTGTAGAATAGCTAGGTTTCAAGTTATCATCAGATTCAGCATCGCTATCAGAGTCATGACGTGAAGACTTTGAGGGTACCTTGGAGCCTTTTGCCATGAAGCAGTAGGCTGGAGCATTGTCGTCGTCACTAGCTTCAGTGTAGTTGAGGGGGGCATTATATTTGGGACGAAGACTGATGAAGCGACAAATGCAGATGCCATAGCCAAACCAGCAACTTCAGAATCAGACCCCTCCTCAGATTCCTCTTCAACTTCTAACTTAGATTCAGCTTCAGAGTCCATTTCCTTGCCAATGAAAGCATGTGCTTTGCCAGATGAACTCTTCTTGTGTGATGAAGACTTGTGATACTTCTTCTTCTTCTTGTCATCAGAATCATAGTCCTTGATCTTCTTCTTGGATTCCTTCTCCCATCGAGGACAATCAGTAATGAAGTGACCAGTTTTCTTGCACTTGTGACATGTTTGCTTCTTGTTGTGACGCGAAGACATTTCTCCACACTTCTTGGAGTCACGCCTTGAAGATTTTGCAAAGCGTTTGGACATGGCAAATTTCTGAAACTTCCTCACAAGCAGAGCGAGTTCTTTGCCAATGTCTTCAGCACCATCAAAACTGCATTCCGATTCTTCTTCTTCGGATGAAGATACAGCTTTTGCCTTAAGGGCACAAGAGCGACCATAACTGGAACCATAGATTTCCCTCTTCTCAGCTTGTTGGAACTCATGGGTGTTCAGCCTCTCAATGATATCGGCATGATCCAATTCCTTGAAGTCCGGGCGTTCTTGGATCATTAGAGTGAGAGTGTTAAAGGAACTATCAAGAGATTTCAGTAGCTTCTTCACAACTTCATGTTTGGTGATATAAGTGGCGCTGAGAGCATTCAACTCATTTGATATGTCAGTGAGCCTATCAAACGTGAGCTGGACATTTTCATTGTCAAGCCTCTTGAAGTGGTTGAACAGATTGCGAAGAACATCAACACGCGAGTCTCGCTGAGATGAGACACCTTTATTGACCTTTGAAAGCCATTCCTAGATTTGCTTCACAGTGTCCACATCACTCACATGACCATATTGTCCTTTGGTCAGATGACCACAAATAATGTTCTTGGCGGTTGAGTCCAGCTGAGCAAATCTCTTCAAATCAGCAGCAGTGACACCTTCGCCAACCTTGGGAATGCCAGCCCTGATGACATAGCAGAGGTCATTGTCAATGGATTCAAGATGCATGTGAGGGAGACCGGGACTAAGGGGTCCTCGAGACGCCGGTCTATTTCTTATGGGCCTGATAGGTGGGCCACTCTGTGACTATTACTAGAGGGCTGAGCTACAAGGCGACTCCGTGTTCACGAAGGAAACCTGGATGCCTTGGTGTGTCCTCCAAGGCAAGATGGTAGATTCGGCATGTTTATTCCCTGATGGCAACCGACCATTTGTAACCCTAGGTACCCCTGGTGTCTATATAAACGAGAGGTTATTACGGAGAGAAGGCATCATCCTATGCATCTAGGATTTAGTTCATATGATCTCATGGTAGATCGACTCTGTAATTGTCATACACACATCAATACAATCAAGCAGGACGTAGGGTTTTACCTCTTCGAGAGGGCCCGGACCTGGGTAATAATGTCCATGTGTTTCGTGTTCCCCATTGATCCAAGATCCACAGCTCGGGACCCCCTACCCGAGATCCACCGGTTTTGATACCGACATTGGTGCTTTCATTGAGAGTTCCGTCGTGGGATTGCCGAAGGATCGATGGCTCGCTTAGTCATCAGCGATAGCATCCACGCCGGGGATGTCTTCGTACCCGGCCGGCTCTTCGCTTTCGGTAGTATCGTTCCACATGCCGATTCGGCCTGTCACCTCGACCAGATTGGCGGCTTTGCCCCAGAGCAGAAGATCAGGTTCGGTAACCGAGAGTATGTCGCCGATTCCCGGGGCGATCTGGTCCTTACAGGGCTCTCGGCTTCACCCGATGAGCCTGGAAATCCCGAAACTTTAACCTCGGGCCTCCTGCCCGACCCTGTATCTGGGTCGATTCTTACCTCTAATCCGGCTTTGAGCTCGGATCCAATTATAGTGTCCGAAGACCATGGGTAAGCCCTGGCCGAACACGGCCCCTATGCCAACGCGCTAGAGGTCAACTCCGAAGGATTTCGGAAGACTAATCCGGCTGACCCCTCGCTATTGAACGAGACGCTGGCCCGATCGAGACGATGAACATTATGTATGACCCGCCCTCGACCCATGCTCGGGTTGGTCTTGAGGCAGGCCGCGGGAATTTTATGGCCCACCAACCACCCACTTGGTAGCCACTATCGAAGATATAACTGATATGCTGGACTACGCCTTCGAGGAGGCTGAGGACATAGATGAAGATGCCGACGCCACTGCCCCTCCCACCACTGGACGGTGGACAGCCACCTCCACCTACGATGTCTATATGGTGGACACCCCCGGCGATAAGGGCGACGTCTCCCCTAGAGAGAATGGTGATAAGCCTGGCGAGGAGCCGCCCAAGCGCCGACGTCGGTGCAAATGATCCAAGGGGAGAAAGGGTAGGGAAAGCAACACGGGCACCAGAGAAAACGATACCCCGAACAATATAGAAGATCTCGGCGACCCCGTTTCCCTCGAACAGCAACTCAATTACTCGGAGGGGCACGAGGATCAGTATAACCCTGAGGATCTCAATGATTCCGAGGACAACAACTACCTTCCTCCCTCCGAAGAGGAGGTCAGCCTCAGAGCTGAGGATTTAAGCGGCAACTTATAGCCACCGCCCGAAGCCTGAAGAAGAAACAAAAGCAGCTAAAAGCCAAACAAGATACCCTCAACGATAGATGGACGAAAGTCCTAGCAGCCGAAGAAGGGTACGACAATGAATGGTTGGATCAAAGCAAAAGCTACCCGCGCTGACGTTTGCTACCGCAATTCGACGACGAGGCCCTTGAGCCCGCACCCCCCAGACGCACTCAGGGCAACCAGCCAGACCCACCCTGAGGACGGGACAGGATGACTGGAGAGGCCGAAGATCCACCTGCACTCCCCCACAGGAGAGAAAATGAAACAACACAGCCTAAAGACTCATTGACCTACGACACGGCCTGGACGCTAGAGCAGGTCATACAAGATCCATCTATGGATCTAGAGGGTACACTCCCGCTAGACGGGACGGATACCAAGCTTAGCTCGACTGAAACGATAGAGCTCGGGAACAACACCTGGTCCGGATGAGAGACGATCTCCGGTGTGACGTAGCCCTGTTAGAGGCGCCGCTCACCCAATGTGCTTTATAGATGAGGTGATGTAGCATCAGTTCCCCGAAGGGTTTAAACCCGTAAACATTGAACAATACGATGGGACAACATACCCAGCCTTGTGGATTGAAGACTTCCTTCTCCACATTCATATGGCCCGAGGAGACGATCTCCGAGCCATAAAATACTAGCCATTAAAGCTTAAAGGACCAGCACGACACTGGCTAAACAGCCTCTCCGAAAACTCCATTGGGAGCTGGGAAGAGCTCGAGGACACTTTCCGAGCTAACTTTCTAGGCACTTCTGTCCAGCGCCGATGACTTGAGCCACGTTGTTCAACAGCCCAGTGAGTCAGCCCGGCAATTTTGGAATTGTTTCTTGACTAAGAAGAACCAAATTGTTGACTGTTTGGATGCCGAGGCGATAGCCGCTTTCAGATACAGCATCCGGGACGAATGGCTAGCTCGTCAACTCGGCCAAGATAAGCCGAAAACAATGTCGGCCCTTACCTCACTAATGACCCGCTTTTGCGCGGGCGAGGATAGTTGGTTAGCTCGTCGGAGCAACAATCCTGAAGACCCCGACACCTCCGAAGTTCGGGATGGAAATGGGAAACCGTGACGCAACAAGAACAAGCATCGACACAACGACGGTGATACTGAGGATACGGCAGTAAATGCCGGATTCAGTAACTCAAAATCAGGACCGCGGAAGAATCCCTCCAAAGGAAATCGGGATGGACCTACCGCACTGGACAACATCCTGGAGTCTCTTGTGTCCCCAACACACCCAATACAATGGTAAATTTTATAGGTGCACTAGTTCGGCGAAGAGATGGTGATACAAGTGTAATATGGATGGTAGATATAGGTTTTTGCAATCTGAAAATATAAAAACAGCAAGGTAACTAGTAACAAAAGTGAGCACAAACGGTATTGCAATGCTTAGAAACAAGGCCTAGGGTTCATACTTTCACTAGTGCAAGTTCTCTCAACAATACTAACATAGTTGAATCATATGTAAATCCCTCACGTGCGACAAAGAGTTCACTCCAAAGTCACAAATAGCGGAGAACAAACGAAGAAATTATTGTAGGGTACGAAACCACCTCAAAGTTATCTTTTCCGATCAATCTTATGAGCTATCCCTATAAGTTCCACGAACAGCCCTAGAGTTCGTACTAAAATAACACCTTAAGATACACATCAACCAAAACCCTAATGTCACCTAGATACCCCAATGTCACCACGAGTACCCATGGGCTTGATTATACGATATGCATCACACAATTTCAGATTCATCATGTTCAATCCAACACAAAGAACTTCAAAGAGTGCCCCAAAGTTTCTACCGGAGAGTCAAGACGAAAACGTGTGCCAACCCCTATGCATAGATTCCCAAGGTCACGGAACCCGCAAGTTGATCACCAAAACATACATCAAGTGGATCAATAGAACATCCCATTGTCACCACGGATATCCCATCGCAAGACACACATCAAGTGTTCTCAAATCCTTAAAGATTCAATCCGATAAGAAAACTTCAAAGGGAAAACTCAATTCATCACAAGAAGATAGATAGGGGAAATCTCCATATGATTCATCTATATTAATAAAGCTCGCGATACATCAAGATCGTGTCATCTCAAGAACACGAGAGAGAGAGATCAAACACATAGCTACTGGTACATGCCCTCAGCCCCGAGGGTGAACTACTCCCTCCTCGTCATGGAGACCGCCGGGATGATGAAGATGGCCTCCGGTGATGGTTTCCCCCTCCGGCAGGGTGCCGGAACGGGGTCCCGATTGGTTTTTCGTGGCTCTGGAGGCTTGCGGTGGTGGAACTCCCGATCTAGGTTTGTTTCTGGGGGTTTCTGTATTTATAGGAATTTTTGGCGTCGGAAACAAGTCAAGGCGGTGCCCGAGGAGTCCACAAGCCAGGGGGGTGCACCCTAGGGGGGGGGGGGCGCCCCCCAGGCTTGTGGCCTCCTCGGTCACTTCCTGGCCCAGCTTTTTGCTCCAGTATTTTTTATATTTTCCAAAAATATTCTCCGAAAATTTTCAGCCCATTCCGAGAACTATTATTTCTGCACAAAAAACGACACCATGGTAGTTCTGCTGAAAACAGCGTCAGTCCGGGTTAGTTCTAATAAAATCATACCAAAATCATATAGAATTATTGTAAACATGGCATGGATACTTCATAAATTATAGATACGTTGGAGACGTATCAGCATCCCCAAGCTTAATTCCTGCTCGTCCTCGAGTAGGTAAATGATAAAAGAAATAATTTATGAAGTGTGAATGTTACCTAACATGTTCATCATATTCTTTTCTTCTTTGTATAGCATGGACATTTGGACTAGTAAATGATTCAAAGCAATAGTCTAGTTTTAACATAATGAATTCAATACTCAAGCATGTCAACAAGCAACCATGTCTTTCAAAATATCAACACCAAAGAAAGTTATCCCTAGCCCATCATGCTCAATCATTGATCCATTCATGAAACATACTCAAATATTAGCTATTCCCAATGCTCAAGTACGATCATAGTGCCCCCTAGTTGGTGCTTATAAGAGAAGATGGAGACTCAAAGCAAAATAAAAATTGCATAAAGTAAATAGATAGGCCCTTCGCAGAGGGAAGTAGGGATTTGTAGAGGTGCCAGAGCTCAAAGTTTTAAATTGAGAGAGAATTTTTTTTTGGGTGGCATGCTTTTCCTGTCAACGAAAACGACAAAGTAGCTCACAATACTTTCCATGCTAGATACATTATAGGCGGTTCCCAAACAGAATGGTAAAGTTTTTACTCCCCCTCCACCAATCAATCACACTCCACGGCGAGCCGAATCCACGGGTACCGTCCATACAAACAACAATCCTGGGGGAGTTTTGTTTCATTATATTTTGATTTGAATTTTGAGCATGGAACCGGGCATCCCGAATACCAGCCACTTTCTCGTGAATGATAGTGAATCAACACATATCATGAGAATAACACACCTAGCATGGAAAAATATTGGATACTCCCCACCGTTTCATGAGCGGTACGGGCACACAAAAGAAAATTTTATTTTGAAAATTTAGAGATGGCACATACAAATTTGCTTGGAACGGCATGGAAATACCGCATATAGGTAGGTATGGTGGACTCATAAGGAAAAACTTGGTTTAAGGATTTTGGATGCACAAGTAGTATTTCTACTTAGTACAAATGGAGGCTAGCAAATAGATTGGGAAGCAACCAAACCAAGAAACGAAAATTCACATAAGTGAGCATTGAACATAACTAACACCGAATAATGCACCACAAGTAGGATATAACTTCATTGCATAACTATTGACTTCCGTACTTGCATAGGGAATCACAAACCTTAACACCAATATTCCTACTAAAGCATAATTACTCACTAACATGACTCACATATTACTATCATCATGTTTCAAAACTATTACAAAGAATCAAGTTTAATTTGTCCCATGATCTTCATGAAAGTTTTTACTATATCCTCCTTGGATATCTATCACTTTGGGACTAGTTTCATATATTGCCATTGCTTTTTTGACAAGCTCAAACAAATTTAAAGGAAGCACATGAGCATAAAGATTTCATCCCTCAAAAAGGTATAAGTGAAGCATGAGAGGAAATGACAAGCTACTCTCAAAAGATATAAGTGAAGATCAATGAGTAGTCAAACAATTAAGTAGCTATGTGAGGACTCTCTCTCTCTCAATAAATATTTTCAGATCTGAGTATTTTATTCAAACAGCAAACTAAGCAAAAATAGAACTCCAAGAATAGCATGCATAATGTGAACGAATAAAAATTTAGGCTCAACATAGGCTAACCGATAGTTGACGAAGAGAGATGGGATGCGTAGCATCCCCAAGCTTAGATGCTTGAGACTTCTTGAAATATTTACATGGGGTGCCTTGGGCATCCCCAAGCTTGAGCTTTTGTATCTCGTTCAATCCTCTCATATCATGGTTTCACCTATTCTCAAAAACTTCATCCACACAAAACTCGAAAAGAACTCGTGAGATAGGTTAGTACACATAAGAATAAATCAACACTTCATGTACTGCCAAGACAAGTTGCACAATAATTTTCAAACATAATTTACTGTTTACTATCATTTCCACAATTTATATTTACCAAAATAGGCTATGGAAACTAAAGGATAAGTAAATAACGAAACTATGACAGCAATCTGTCCAAACAGAACAGTCTGTAGCAATTTATGAAAAAAGTGTACTTCTGTAACCCAAAAAATTATGAAAATTTAGTACATGCTAAATAATTTATATGACAATACTTTGTAAAAATTTCAGAAACTTTCCACGTTCCAGTAAAATATGAAAATTCAAACACTACAGCAAAATTTTCTGTTTTTACACAGCACATATCAAAACATGCAATGCAAGCATCCTAATGCAATTCTTGGAACTTTTTATTGAAAAGAAAGAGTATAAATAACACCTAACAGAGAACAAGAAAATAAAATGACACTCCAAGCAAAACTCATATTATGTGACGAATAAAAATATAGCTCCAAGTAAGATATACCGATAGTGTTGAAGACGAAAGAGGGGATGCCTTCCGGGGCATCCCCAAGCTTAGGCGCTTGAGTATTCCTTGGATATTACCTTGAGGGTGCCTTGTGCATCCACAAGCTTAGGTTCTTGTCACTCCTTATTCTCCTCATATCGGTGTCTCACCCAAAACTTGAAAACTTCAATCACACAAAACTTAACGGAACTTCGTGAGATGGGTTAGTATAATAAACAGAGATCATTCACTTATGTACTGTCAAGACAAGATTCATAATTGTTACCACATGATACATACTGTATTATATCATTCCCTCAATTTATACCACTAAATATAAGCTATGGGAACACTAAAACAAGCAAACTATGCATGCAAAACAGAATCTGTCAAAAACAGAACAGTCTGTGAAGATCTGTAGTGTAACCATACTTCCCTGTCTCTAAAAATTCTTAAAAATTAGGAAAATCTAGGAAATTTGTATATAAATCATGTGTAAAAAATTCAGATCAAAATCACGTTCCAGTGAATTTACAAAATTCCTGGACTGAGAGCAAAAGTTTCTGTTTTTGCACAGAATCAAGTCAACTATCATCCACACTATCCCAAAGGCTTTACTTGGCACTTTATTGAAACAAAAGCTATAAAACATGATTATACAGTAGCTTAATCATGTGGACACACAAAAACAGAAAGTAAAAGTGTTGGGTTGCCTCCCAACAAGCGCTTTTCTTTAATACCTTTTAGCTAGGCATGATGATTTCAACGATGCTCACATAAAAAATAGTAATTGAAACATGCAAGAGAGCATCATGAATCTCATGACAAGCACATTTAAGTCTAACCCACTTCCTATGCATAGGGATTTTGTGAGCAAACAATTTATGGGAACAAGAATCAACTAGCATAGGAAGGCAAAACAAGCATAACTTCAAAACTTTGAACACATAGAGAGGAAACTTGATATTATTGCAGTTCCTACAAGCATATGTTCCTCCCTCATAATAATTTTCAGTAGCATCATGAAGGAATTTCACAATATAACCAGCACATAAAGCATTCTTTTCATGATCTACAAGCATAGATATTTTACTACTCTCCACATAAACAAAATAACTATCATGTGAAGCATAATCCAATTGAAAATTAAAATCATGATGACAAGTTTCATGGTTATCATTATTCTTTATAGCATACATGTCATCACAATAATCATCATAAATAGGAGGCATGCTTTCATCATAATAAATTTGCTCATCAAAACTTGGGGGACTAAACATATCATCTTCATCAAACATAGCATCCCCAAGCTTGTAGCTTTGCATATCATTAGCATCATGAATATTCAAGGAATTCATACCAACAACATTGCAATCATGCTCATCATACAAAGATTTAGTGCCAAACATTTTAATAACTTCTTCTTCTAACACTTGAGCACAATTTTCCTTTCCATCATTTTCACGAAAGACATTAAAAAGATGAAGCATATGAGGCAACCTCAATTCCATTTTTTTTGTAGTTTTCTTTTACAAAACCAAACTAGTAATGAAACAAGAAACTAAAAGATTCAATTGCAAGATCTAAAGATATACCTTCAAGCACTCACCTCCCCGGCAACGGCGCCAGAAAAGAGCTTGATGTCTACTACGCAACCTTCTTCTTGTAGACTCGTGTTGGGCCTCCAAGCGCAGAGTTTTGTAGGACAGTAGCAAATTTCCCTCAAGTGGATGACCTAAGGTTTATCAATCCGTGGGAGGCGTAGTATGAAGATGGTCTCTCTCAAACAACCCTGCAACCAAATAACAAAGAGTCTCTTGTGTCCCCAACACACCCAATACAATGGTAAATTGTATAGATGCACTAGTTCGACGAAGAGATGGTGATACAAGTGTAATATGGATGGTAGATATAGGTTTTTGCAATCTGAAAATATAAAAACAGCAAGGTAACTAGTAACAAAAGTGAGCACAAACGGTATTGCAATGCTTCGAAACAAGGCCTAGGGTTCATACTTTCACTAGTGCAAGTTCTCTCAACAATACTAACATAGTTGAATCATATGTAAATCCCTCACGTGCGACAAAGAGTTCACTCCAAAGTCACAAATAGCGGAGAACAAACGAAGAAATTATTGTAGGGTACGAAACCACCTCAAAGTTACTTTTCCGATCAATCTTATGAGCTATCCCTATAAGTGTCACGAACAGCCCTAGAGTTGGTACTAAAATAACACCTTAAGATACACATCAACCAAAACCCTAATGTCACCTAGATACCCCAATGTCACCACGAGTACCCATGGGCTTGATTATACGATATGCATCACACAATTTCAGATTCATCATGTTCAATCCAACACAAAGAACTTCAAAGAGTGCCCCAAAGTTTCTACCGGAGAGTCAAGACGAAAACGTGTGCCAACCCCTATGCATAGATTCCCAAGGTCACGGAACCCGCAAGTTGATCACCAAAACATACATCAAGTGGATCAATAGAACATCCCATTGTCACCACGGATATCCCATCGCAAGACATACATCAAGTGTTCTCAAATCCTTAAAGATTCAATCCGATAAGAAAACTTCAAAGGGAAAATTCAATTCATCACAAGAAGATAGAGAGGGGAAAGATCCATATGATTCATCTATATTAATAAAGCTCACGATACATCAAGATCGTGTCATCTCAAGAACACGAGAGAGAGAGAGATCAAACACATAGATACTGGTACATACCCTCAGCCCCTAGGGTGAACTACTCCCTCCTCGTCATGGAGACCGTCGGGATGATGAAGATGGCCTCCGGTGATGGTTTCCCCCTCCGGCAGGGTGCCAGAACGGGCTCCCGATTGGTTTTTTGTGGCTCTGGAGGCTTGCGGTGGCGGAACTCCCGATCTAGGTTTGTTTCTGGGGGTTTCTGTATTTATAGGAATTTTTGGCGTCGGAAACAAGTCAAGGCGGTGCCCGAGGAGTCCACAAGCCAGGGGGCGCGCCCTAGGGGGGGGCACGCCCCCCAGGCTTGTGGCCTCCTCGGTCACTTCTTGGCCCAGCTTTTTGCTCCAGTATTTTTTATATTTTCCAAAAATATTCTCCGTAAATTTTCAGCCCATTCCGAGAACTTTTATTTCTGCACAAAAAACGACACCATGGTAGTTCTGCTAAAAACAGCGTCAGTCCGGGTTAGTTCTAATAAAATCATACCAAAATCATATAGAATTATTGTAAACATGGCATGAATACTTCATAAATTATAGATACGTTGGAGATGTATCAGCCAGCAATCTCACAGCCGAAGAGCAGGGCAAGGGCCCCCGCAGAGAGGATGATGACGAGCCTCGCGGGCCGAACAATGGAGGCCAGAAGCAATTCCCTCCTGAGGTAAAAACTATGAACATGATCTACGTCACGCACATACCAAAGAAGGAAAGGAAGCGTGCCCTTCGGGATGTTTATGCCATAGAGCCCGTAGCCCCGAAAATCAGCCCATGGTCGGCGTACCCGATCACCTTCGACCGTAGGGACCATCCGACTAGTATCCGTCATGGAGGATCGGCGGCCCTGGTACTTGACCCCATTATCGATGGGTACCACCTAACTAGAGTCCTCATGTATGGAGGCAGCAGCCTCAATCTGATTTACTTAGATACAGTGAGAAAAATGGGTATCGATCCGTCAAGGATCAAACCTAGCAACACCACCTTTAAAGGAGTAATCCCAGGCGTCGAAGCCCGCTGCTGGGGCACCGTGACTTTGGAAGTAGTATTTGGCTCGCCTGACAACTTCGGCAGTGAAGAGTTGATCTTCGACATCGCCCCTTTCTGCAACGGCTATCACGCACTTCTCGGCAGTACAACGTTCTCTCACTTCAACGTCGTCCCTCATTACGCATATCTGAAGCTTACGATGCCCGGACCCAAGGGTTTCATCACTGTCAGTGGCAACACAGAGCGCTCACTCTGAAATGAGGAACACATAGTGGCTCTGGCAGCCGAAGTCCAGGTCGGCAATGAGGCACCAAAGTCCTAGTCCGCCGTCAAGTCACGAGATGCGAGCAAACGAGCCCGAACCCTACCCTAGCTCCCAGAGCCTTCCCACGCTCCACATAAATAGGAACACGCTCCCCACGGCACAGCCCTGATAGCCGCAAGGTACGTACCTCGGATTCACAACTTCGCGCTCAAAATACCATGGGTAGCTGTGGGGACCTACTATCCAAGGACCAGGCGATCGGCTTGACCTAGCTATGGTCAAACACGTCTTCGGACAATAGTAGGTACCATCTAGGACCTACCCAGCATCAAGCTAACATATTACGGCGGCCTCTCAAGACTGTCCCTCAAAGGTCCGTCCGCCGTTCACTATCTCCTCCAAAGGAGCACACCCCTCGAGAGCAAAGGCGCAGACCTGCAGCAGGGCATAGTAGGGATGTCAAACCACTCATAAAAGGTCTTGTGTAAACCTTTCCTCTGTAAAGTTTATTTTTAAAGTTCATGTAACTGTTACTTCGGCAGTTTGGATTGTACGGCTGTACATCACGAGTTTATCGGAAATAAAAGCCATTCTTCACGGTCGCATTGTAGTCATTTATGTGGGATAATCTTTTTTTGCTCTTTGATGCCGAAACAAACAGGTACATATTTTCCTTAGATGCGGCCGGCTAATAGAACGAGGGCTCGACTATAAAACTCGCCCTAAGCATCACGCCGACACTATTTTTTATCTTATGTGCTCGGTGTCTCGGATATTTCATTATATGAATCGGTTCTAAATTATGTCTTGGGTCAATAGTTGGGTTGCCTGGCTCCTGTGCTTACCCTCTTACGTTCTGCATGTGCGGCTAGGAGGGTAAAGGGAGATTATGCCGTGTTATATGAAGGGTCTGTATTCCCACAAACCAAGTGATAATGGCTTCAACCTCGGCATACCCGAAGATCACAAAACACTGGGGGCTAGTCACTAGCCCCCGCAGTCAAGCTCCTACGGCTAAGTGAAAGCACTAAAGCCACATAGTCTGATTGCCTCGTTTCCCTTACACACTACCGCCTCCGGTCACCGACATGTCGGCTAATGGTCATAGTGTGGAGGTCGAAACACCCCTTGTAGTATCTACAAGGGGGCTAAAGCCGACTACTGGTAACTTTCAGATTAAAACGACCACACAGGAGTCAAAATAAACAAAACAAAGCATGATATACCATGCAAAGCAATAGCATCATAAAGCACAAGAGTTTAACTGTCATCTGATACATGATAGCATGCTCATTCATAAATTACATCTTTCGGGCACTGGCCCTCTATCGCCCGAGCACCATCCATCACGATGGGAAAGTACTGCTCAGGGCGCCTATGCTCCTTCCCAGGTGGCGAGGGCCCGGTGGCCATCTCGGTCGGCTTGATCTTCGGCCAGTGCACCATGGTCTTGCAAAGGCCATCTGAGCTCCCTCGATGCATATGGAGCGCTTCAGGATGTCAATCCGGGGCGCGGCGTCGCACAACTTCTGCACTAAGCTGAAGTAGCTGCTCGGCAGCGACTCCAAAGGCCATAGCCTGACACAGAGGTCCTTCATGGTCGGCTCCGCCATCCGATGCAACTCCATCAGCTACTTCATCTGATCAGTAAGGAGGAGAGGGTGCTCGGGGGCTTGAAACTGCACACAAAACAGCCTCTGCTCGACATTCCCCTCCCGGGACGCAAAGTGCCTTGCCGCATCCGCTGCACTCTTCGGAAGATCCGCAATAGCGCCTGAGGAACGCCACAATGGTGAGAGCAACGCGAAACTTTTACTACCAAAGGTACATTGCACTAAGTACGGCTTACCATCCGCAATAAGCTTGACTTGGCGGAGCTCCTCTTAGCAGCCTCGCGTCTCCACCCGCGCTTCCTGGATCGCCGACTTCAACGAGGTCAGCTCATAGGCCTGATCCTTACTATTTTTCTCAAGGGCCTCACATTTAGTGACGACATCCTTGAGCTCCTGCTACACATCGGCCACCCTGGCCTCATGCTTATCACTGACGGTCTTTGCCGACGACAGTTCAGCGGCCGCTTGTTCGGCCGCCGCCTTCTGTTCAGCGGCCTCTTGCCTCACCTTCTTCGGCTTGGCCTTGAGGTTCTCGACCTCCACGGCGACAGCTGCAGTTATCATGAGCACCCAACGCTTAAGGATAAAACTCGAATACCTCACTTAATGAGGAAAACCGCGGCATTAAACTGTCCGGTCCGGACTTACCTTGCGCTTCGTCAAACCGCTTGTTAAGAAGGTCGAGCTCTTCATCGGAGCTCTTGAGATTTCGATTCACCTCGGCCCATTCCACGCAGTTGGCGGCAGCCGCCGAAGACGAGGCCTGCACAACAGCTCATGCATGTCAGACGCCCGAATTATCGAATTTTATTAGTGTTCTTTGAGCTATTTGACCCCCGCTTGAGTTTTTCAAACTCACCCAGGGCTCGGGGGCTACTATACACGAGGATTGCATAACCCTATAAAATAAATTCTCTTTGTAAAAGAGTATTACATGATTTACCTTGAAGCCCGTCAAGAGGCCGCCGAAAGGCTCCTTTAGTCCGATGTCAACAGACCGAATGCTTTGTAAAACCGCACCCATGAGGGTGCGGTGTCCTTCGGTGATGGAGGGGCTGTTAAAAGCTTCCTCTATCACGGCCGGCCACCCAGTTTCGGCTCGCTCGGCTACACGTGGCGCCGGTGGCAGCACCCCGGCTCTCCCTTCGGTGGAGGCCGGAATGGAATCTCTGGGGGCCTGGGGGGCTCCAAGGCCGTCTTCGGAGAGAGCTCGGACTGACCAGGCTCCCCCTCTTTGTTCGCCAGAAGGGATTCCCCCTCCTGGTCTTTGGCGACCGAGGCGTTAACCTTGGCCATGATGTCATCACCCCCGCCCCCCCCCCCCGTGTTCGGCCCGGGAGGGGCCTTCCGGGAAAGCACCTCTTCGGTCTCCTTGACAACCTGAGTAAGTGTAGTGCATGACGCGGTCCCGCTCTTCGCTAGCTCGACTGGCGGATAGTTCCCCTCCGAGACTCAATCGGTGGGGAGGTCACGCGGCGGGCTACAACATGAAAGGCATGCATATGGTTAGTAGCGAACCTCAACACGGGTGGCTGAAAGAGTCTTCGGATTCATTCCTTTGGGTCGGGGGCTTGGCCCTAGGGGCCCTTTGGGAGACCTCCTCGGAAGCCTCAAACTCCTTGGCGGAGTCCGAGCTGTCATCAGACAGGGCCAGCTTGGCCATGCATTGCCTTTTCAGGGCTGGAGGAGGCAGATCCTCCTCGCCATCATCGGACGCTGCCCTCTTCCTTGTTCGGGAGGAGTCGCTCTCCTCCCTGTCCTCTCCCTGCTCTCCCTCATGAGCGGAAGGGGCTTCGGTTTCCCCAGACTTAGTGTCCGGGGGTCCTCTTGGGTGGAGGCCTTCTCGGGCCTCCCTCTTCTCGCCCTTCTTCTTCTTCTCTTTATTCTCCGGTGCCTTGTACGGCACCACAGCCAACATTTCCGTCAGCATGGCCATCCTGGGGCCCTCGGGCAGCGGGGTTGGACCGTCGATCCACACAGCTTTCTCTAGCCAGCTCTGCGAATGCGGGGAAGAAAGGGTCAAGTTCCTTATTAAAAAGCAGTATCCAAACATCAGAATAAAACTTTATTTTACTTCCTTAGGAGGATCTACGGCGTCAAGGCCAATGTATTCTTCCTTGGCCGGCCAGTCCTTTTGGGGCTTGAATAGCACCTTCCATAGCTTGTCATGGGTGGTGCGGTAAAATCAGAGCACTGGAGCACGGTGGCAGGGTCATCAGCCTTGTATGACCACATTGGGGCGGCCCGATGTTGACAAGGTAGGAGGCGGCGGCGAAGCATGATCTGAACCACGTCGGCCAGTCTGACCTTCTTCTTTATCATTTGGGAGATGCGCTCATGCAGCGACTCCACCTCCGTTGTTGACCCCCAGTCGAGACCCTTCTTGATCCACGATACCAACCTTGTGGGGGCTCCGGATCTGAATTCGGGGGGTGCTTCCTAGTCCGCGCCACGTGGTTTGGTGATATAAATAACCACTCCTCTTGCCAGATTTTGACGGTATCTATAAAGGTACCTTACGGCCATCCAACCCGGGGGAGCTTGCTGATCACCGCAGCCCCCCCCCACAATCCCCTGCTGGCTAACAACTATCTTCGGCTTCACATTGAAAACCTTTAGCCACATGCCGAAGTGTGGCTGAACCCGCAGAAAGGCCTCACAAGTAATAATGAAGGCCGAAATATGCAAGAAGGAGTTCGGAGCAAGGTCGTGAAAGTCCAACCCATAGAAAAACATCAAACCCCTCACAAGGGGGTGGAGCAGGAAGCCAAGTCCCCGGATGAAGTGGGGGATGAACACCACTCTCTCGCCTTGCCTCGGCGTGGGGATGACCTGGCCCTCCTCTGGAGCGCGGTGGATGACGTTAACCAGAAGATAGCTGGCACGCTTCAGCTCCTGGATGTCGTCGTCGGTGACGCTGGAGGCCTCCCACTTGCCCCTGGAACCGGAACCGGACATGGACAAACTGGGGGAGTGGCTTGAGGAGATTTGAGGAAGGAATGGACATGGGCGCTTAGAGCTCAAGCGATTGGGAAGGCGATAGCAGTGGGGGATCTGAGAGGCGTATGGAGACTTTGGTGGCTGCTTCCCTTTTATAAAGCTGCCGAAATACCAAGAGCTCCTTTACTGCACCGCAGACCTCGCCACATCCCGATATAATCGTGTCGTTATGCGCGACTGGGATAACCCGAATCATTGAAATATCCCTTAAACAACGGGGCACGATCTCCATATTAATGGGACACACCAATAGAGGAATTGCCCCGAACCGTGAATCGAGTTTTCATAACTGGTCAGTGGTTGTGACAGGACGTGACCTTTTGCTAAAAATCGCCAGGCGGAGGCACTGTTCACACTCGGGCGATTGGCCTTCGAGGCTAAGTAACACATACTACTCGGAAATCGGGAAGTCATCGGTGGCCGAACTAATACCGGCCGAACATAGAAGGGGAGAAGAACTCGCCTCGCAAGCCAGAGACTTTGGGCATGATGACCCACAAGTATAGGGGATCTATCGTAGTCCTTTCGCTAAGTAAGAGTGTCGAACCCAACGAGGAGCAGAAGGAAATGACAAGCGGTTTTCAGTAAGGTATTCTCTGCAAGCACTGAAATTATCGGTAACAGATAGTTTTGTGATAGGATAATTCGTAACGGATACCAAGTAACAAATGTAACAAAGATGCAGCAAGGTGGCCCAATCCTTTTTGTAGAAAAGGACAAGCCTAGACAAACTCTTATATAAAGCAAGGCGCTCCCGAGGACACATGGGAATTTCCGTCAAGCTAGTTTTCATCATGCTCATATGATTTGCGTTCGTTACTTTGATAATTTGATATGTGGGTGGACCGGTGCTTGGGTGCTGCCCTTACTTGGACAAGCCTCCCACTTATGATTAACCTCTCTCGCAAGCATCCGCAACTACGAAAGAAAAATTAAGATAAATCTAACCATAGCATGAAACATATGGATCCAAATCAGCCCCTTACGAAGCAACGCATAAACTAGGGTTTAAGCTTCTGTCACTCTAGCAACCCATCATCTACTTATTAGTTCCCAACGCCTTCCCCTAGGCCCAATTAATGGTGAAGTGTCATGTAGTCGACGTTCACATAACACCACTAGAGGAGAGACAACATACGTCTCATCAAAATATCGAACGAATACCAAATTCACATGATTACTTAGAACAAGACTTATCCCATGTCCTCAGGAACAAACGTAATTACTCAGAAAGCATATTCATGTTCATAATCAGAGGAGTATTAATTATCATTAAGGATCTGAACATATGATCTTCCACCAAGTAAACCAACTAGCATCAACTACAAGGAGTAATCAACACTACTAGCAACCCACAGGTACCAATCTGAGGTTTTGAGACAAAGATCGAATACAAGAGATGAACTAGGGTTTGAGAGGAGATGGTGCTGGTGAAAATGTTGGTGGATATTGACCCCCTCTCGATGAGAGGATCGTTGGTGATGAAGATGGCTTCGACTTCCCCCTCCGGGAGGGAAGTTTCCCCGGCAGAACAGCTCCGCCGGAGCCAAAGATTGGTTCTGTCCAAGTTCCGCCTCGAGACGGCGGCGCTTCGTCCTGAAAGCTCCCTTCTAATTTTTTCCAGGTCAAAACCCTCCATATAGCAGAAGATGGGCACCGGAGGCCTGCCAGGGGGCCCACAAGCCACAGGGGCGCGCCAGGGGGGTAGGGCGCGCCCCCCTGGCTTGTGACTCCCTGGTGGGTCCCCTCTGGTACTTCTTTCGCCCAATATTTTTTATATATTCCAAAATAATTCTCTGTAGATTTTCAGGACTTTTGGAGTTGTGCAGAATAGGTATCTCAGATTTGCTCCTTTTCCAGTCCAGAATTCCAGCTGCCGGCATTCTCCCTCTTCATGTAAACCTTGTAAAATAAGAGAGAAAAGGCATCAGTATTGTACCATAATGTGTATTAACAGCCCATAATGCAATAAATATCGATATAAAAGCATGATGCAAAATGGACGTATCAACTCCCCCAAGCTTAGACCTCGCCTGTCCTCAAGCGAAAGCCGAAATCAATAAATATGCCCACATGTTTAGAGATAGAGGTGTCGATAAAATAAAATACGGACATGAAGGCATCATGATTATCTTTAGAACAACAACATATATTGACATATAATTTCTTATGCTAGAGTAACAATTCATTCACAAGGTAAAGTATGAATCAAGAACTCTATTGAGAACCAACAAACCATGATCTCAGTCATTGATGCAATTCCAATTTATCATAACGTAGGAAAGAGTCAATATAGGAGCTTGTAAAGCAAATCCACATACTCAATCATCTTTTAGTCTTTCATAATTTCTAACACTCACGCGGTACTTATGAGGTCAAAGCTTCAATCGGACACAGAGAAAGATAGGGGCTTATAGTTTTGCCTCCCAACTATTTACCTCAAGGGTAATGTCAACAGAAATAACTCATGCTCACCCACATCCGAGTGGATATATGTGTCTAGATCATTCCCCAACACATGACGCTTGCCAAGAGATAAAGGCGAATTAAAGGAAGTGGTGAAGATCACCATGACTCTTGCATAAAGGTAAGTACTAGAAAGTAAAGGTAACAGATAGGCCCTTCGCAGAGGGAAGCAGAGGTTGTCATGCACTTTTATAGTTGGATGCGCAATCTCTTAATGCAAAGGAACATCACTTTATATTGCCCCTTGTGATAAAGAACTTTATTATGCAGTCCGTCGCTTTTATTTCTTCCATATCACAAGTTCGTATAAAGTTTATTTTCCTCACACTAATAGATCACACATATTTAGAGAGCAATTTTTATTGCTTGCACCGATGACAACTTACTTGAAGGATCTTACTCAATCCATAGGTAGGTATGGTGGACTCTCATGGCAAAACTGGGTTAAGGGTGTTTGGATGCACAAGTAGTATCTCTACTTGGTGCGGAAGTTTTGGCTAATATGGGGTGGAAGCAAGCGTCACATGTTAAAGGATCTAAAACCATATAACTTCTATTCGGAAATAAGAAAACATAACCCATTATGTTGTCTTCCTTGTCCAACATCAACTTCTTAGCATATAATATTTTAATGAGTGCTCACAATCATAAAAGATGTCCAGGATAATATATTTATATGTGAACCTCTCTTTCTTTATTACTTCCTTTTAATTGCAACAATGGCCAATAGCTTTGTTTGTCAACTCACAACAAATTTCAATCGACATACCTCTTATATGTGAAGTCATCACCCCCCATAAGATCATCATATATCCTCTTTGCTTTTATTCTATACTTCTTTCTATTCCTTTTCTCAAGATCATAGCAAGCAAGCAAAGCCCTCAACGCAAAACTACTTTATATTATATAACTCTCGGACTTGCTTACATGGGAGGAACATAAAGCAAAACTCAAAACTAGATCACACTAAAACTTTGTTCTACTAGATCAAGATATAACCAAAAGGATCGAACTGAGAAAAATGATAAAAGTAAAAGATGTGATGGTATTACGATACTGGGGCACCTCCCCCAAGCTTGGCACAAGCCAAGGGGAGTGCCCATACCCATGTGTTTAGTTGTCTTTCTTCGGAGGTGGTGATGTTGGAGTTGTTGATGAGGTTGGAAGCTTGTCTAGTTTCCTCTTAAGCATAAAATTCTGTTCCCTCAGATCGTCTACTTCCTGCTCGAGCTTCAATATCCTTTGACATAGTTCTTGCTTGCTCTCCTGCAGAAAATGAGAAGGGATAAATAGAACCTTGGGTTTTCTCCTTGTATTTGGGAGGCTCGATTTCCTGAACTCCAGGTGCATATCTCCTGGTCGAGGCAGGGGGATCTCCTCTTCATCCGAGCTTTCTTCCTGATACTTGCCTTCTAGTTCCTCCTCCGAGAACAATCCATAAGGATCTAAGTCCCCATAGAGCTTGGGATTGGCAAGATAATGCGATACATAGCTCTCCCCATCGGAATCTTGGGACGACATCTTGCTCTAAATCTGCTGCAGAAACAACTCAAAACGAAAATAGGAGATATTGTCGTGATACGAAGATCAAAACCTTCGGGAGATTATATAATGAATTTTTACTGACCTGAAGGAGTATACCACAAGAAAACGGAGTCCGTAGGGTACACGGGGTGGCCACAAGCCACAGGGGCGCGCCTCCCTGGCTTGTCGCCTCCTCGTGCACTCTTCGGACTACTTTAAATTTTCCTAATTTAATAAATATTCCAAAACGGATAAAAATTGCTATTGGAAAAGTTTTGGAGTCGGTTTGCTTACCGTATCACATACCTATTCCTTTTCGGAGTCTGAAACGTTCTGGAAGGTCTCCCTAATATACTCCTCCGGAGTTATGGTATTGATAATATTGGTTTCAACATTTATGGGAGTACCTGAGATATAATGTTTGATTCTTTGCCCGTTTACCACCTTCAGATTTGTGCCTTCGGCGTTGCTGATCTTGATGGCATCGGAACGATATACTTCCTCGATAATGTAAGGCCCTTCCCATTTAGAGAGAAGTTTTCCTGCAAAAAATCTTAAACGAGAATTGTATAGCAAGACATGATCACCTACATTGAATTCACGCTTTTGTATCCTTTTATCATGCCATCTCTTAACCTTTTCTTTAAACAACTTGGCATTCTCATAGGCCTGGGTTCTCCATTCATCAAGTGAGTTAATGTCAAATAACCTCTTCTCACCAGCAAGTTTGAAATCATAGTTGAGCTCTTTAATTGCCCAATAAGCTTTATGGTCTAGCTCTAGAGGTAAGTGACATGCTTTACCATAAACCATCTTATACGAAGACATACCCATAGGGTTTTTATAAGCAGTTCTATAAGCCCATAATGCATCATCAAGTTTCTTAGACCAATTCTTTCTGGATCTATTAACAGTCTTCTGCAAGATCAATTTAATTTCTCTATTGCTCAATTCTACTTGACCACTAGACTGAGGGTGATAAGGGGATGCAATTCTATGATTAACATCATACTTAGCAAGCAATTTATGGAAAGCACCATGAATAAAGTGTGAACCACCATCAGTCATTAAATATCTAGGGACTCCAAATCTAGGGAAAATAACCTCTTTAAGCATTTTAATAGAAGTGTTATGATCAGCGCTACTAGTTGGAATAGCTTCTACCCACTTAGTAACATAATCAACAGCAACTAGAATATGAGTATACCCGTTAGATTGTGGAAAAGGTCCCATATAATCAAAACCCCAAACATCAAATGGTTCAATAACAAGAGAGTAATTCATAGGCATTTCCTGACGTCTACTAATATTACCAATTCTTTGAGATTCATCACAAGACAAGAAAAACTTACGAGCATCCTTGAAGAGAGCAGGCCAATAAAAACCAGATTGTAGTACCTTATGTGCAGTTCTATCTCCAGCGTGGTGTCCTCCGTAGGCCTCGGAATGACACTTGTGAAGGATCTGTTCCTGTTCATGCTCAGGCACACAACGTCTAATAACACCATCTACTCCTTCTTTGTAAAGGTGTGGATCATCCCAAAAGTAATGTCTTAAATCATAGAAGAACTTTTTATTTTGTTGGTATGTGAAACTAGGCGGTATAAATTTAGCAACAATGTAATTAGCATAATCAGCATACCATGGAGCATTACGCGAAGCATTTATGACAGCTAATTGTTCATCAGGAAAGCTATCATCAATAGGTAGTGGGTCATCAAGAACATTTTCTAACCTAGACAAGTTGTCTGCTACGGGGTTATCAGCACCCTTTCTATCAATAATATGCAAATCAAATTCTTGTAGCAGAAGAACCCATCTAATAAGTCTAGGTTTAGCATCTTTCTTTTCCATAAGGTATTTAATAGCAGCATGATCAGTGTGAACAGTTACTTTGGAATCAACAATATAAGGTCTGAACTTATCACAAGCAAACACAACTGCTAAAAATTCCTTTTCAGTGGTAGCATAGTGTGACGCCCCCGACTTAATCGTGCACTAATCATACACGCAAATGCACACGATCAAGCCTAGGGACTCACTTGAAGATATCACAACACAACTCTAGACACAAATAAAATAATACAAGCTTTATATTACAAGCCAGGGGCCTCGAAGGCTCGAATACACAAGCTTGATGTCATACAAGCATCAGCGGAAGCAAAAGTATCTGAGTACAGACACAAGGTTAAACAAGATGCCTTAAGAAGGCGAAAACAAACAATAGCTCTGATCGAAAGAGGCAAGGCCTCCTGCCTGGGAGCCTCCTAAACTACTCCTGGTCGACTGGCTCAACGAAGAAGAAGTGGCCTCCGGGGATCTCCTGGCAATAGTCTCCTGCGGTGGCGTCTGGCTCCTGGGCCCCATCGGCATCTGGTGTAACATCGATTTGGTATGGGGGAAAAGAATAGCAAAGCAACCGTGAGTACTCATCCAAAGTACTTGCAAGACTGACATCAGAACTATGCTATATGCATTGTATCAAAGGAATGGGGCTGTATCTGTGGACTGTACTGCAGAATGCTGGAACAAAGGGGGAGAAGCCTAGCCTATCGAAGACTAGCATCTTGAAGCAGTTCTTGCAGCATCAGAAGAGAGTAGAGATACAATAACAATTAATAATGGTTGTATATTAGCAACTCCCCAAGATCCTTTCTCGACTATCCCGCGAGAAAGCGATCCAGAGAGCAATAGTTTAAGCATTGCATCGATTAACTCCGGCCGCACACCCTTGTTCCTGGTGATGTCCGGTCTCGGCTGATCGATAGCAATAGTATCAGTTTAATATTCATCATCAACAGTTTATAGTTGTCATAGATCCGGGCACAACTCCAAGCGTCCTGTTACCATGGACACGGCTATTCGAATAGATATCTTCCCTGCAGGGGTGCACTACTGTTACCCAACACACTCGATTAACTCTGGCCGCACACCCTTGTTCCTGGTGATGTCCGGCCTCGGCTGATCGACACATCGCAGCCCGACCTACAGCTAAGCAGAGAGGTCCCCGCCGGTCTACATCCTAAGCACTCAGGGTTCTTGGGCCCATCCCCCTTTGCACTCCGGGTCGTTGCGCACACGTTTAGATCCAAGCACCACCTCTGTCATGGATGGCGCCAATCCTCCCGTGCCGCACTGCTGAACTGGACGTCTGTCAAAGCTTTCGGCTGATACATACGATGTAGAGGGCCCCATAAACCATTATCCCACGTGGTGGTAGTGCGTAAAAAGGGCACGACGACCCACTCAGATCAAACACCCAGATCCGTTACAAGCTCGGTTATCACTACCCAATACGCGTGATATCCTCCGGCCGCACACCCTTGTTCCTGGTGATGTCCGCCCTCGGGAGATCAACACGAACAGGGTACCGGTATTTCATAACGCGCGGGTACTCTCGGAGCCGACCCGACTTTAATAATAATCCTCGCGGGCACCCTTGGGGCCAGCCCGACTTTAACATTGGGCACTGTTGGGACTCAGGTCCATCTCTACTGGATGGTACCACCAGCCCTTCAGCCCCGTAAAAGTAAATGATATAGCAGTTTAATTATTTCCGTGATCCTCACCCAGAGAGATCACGGCCCGGTATCAAGCTTGGCATACGGACAAAGGTGATGGGCCACCGATGAAGAAGTAGCACAGCTAGGTTTGTGGGACAGCAGGTGGGGTGTCAATGTCAAACTGCAAAATCAGGCCATGCATTGGAATAGGTACTATCGGAACAGTGGTAGCAGGGCATTTCTAATGCAAGAATAAGAGAGAAGAGACTGGGCGATATATGATGGTCAAGGGGGTTTTGCTTGCCTGGTTGCTCTGCGAAGGGGACCTGGTCGTCGGTGACGTAGTCGTATCCAGCAGAATCGTCGGCGGGCACAAGGTCTACCAAGAGAGAAGGGGGGGGAGGAAACAATAAATATCACGACAATGACAAACAATATGCATGACATGTCTAAATGTTATGCATCGGTGTTTATCGACTAACTAATCGATTTAGTTAACTCTTGGGAATTAATAAAAATTAAATTGGATTTATTTAATTAAAGTTAGACACTATTCATTTATTAAAATCAGTCAAAAAGTTGCATGTTCAGCTAGCTAGGATTGTTGGACAGGTGTTTTGATTGCATATTTGGAATCTTCATATTTTTCTGATCATTTTACATATATAAATTATTTCAATCCGAGTTACGGTTTAAAAGATATGATTTTATAAAGTTTTAATCATTTTCTGAATTTATTTAATTATTTAATTTCGAAATTATCCAGAATAGTGAATGCTGACGTCAGCATGATGCAATGCTGACGTCAGCAGTCAACAGAGGCTGACCAAAGTCAAACCTGACATGTGGGACCCACATGTCAGTGACTCAGGGGCTAATTGACTAATTTAACTAATTAACTAACTAGGTGGGGCCCATATGTCAGCGGGTAACTAACCTAATTAATTTATTTTATTTAATTAAATCACTAATTAATTAACTGACGTGTGGGACCCATGTGTCATTGACACAGTGGGATGGGGCCCCACTATCAGTGGCCCAGCTGACCCAGTCAGCAGCGCTGACTGGTCAACGGGCCCACGGCCCCACCAGCCAGTGTGACTGGCAGGTGGGCCAGGGCAGGCCACGTCGGCGGTGACCGGAGACGTCGCCGGAATCTCGCCGGCGACGCGTTTCGCGGCGGCGCGGCCACGGGAGGTGGCCGGAAATCGCGTACAGGCCACCGTTCGAAGCGCGGCTGGGCGCGTTGGAACGGGGCGACGACGGCGCGTCGTTAGGCGGTGGTATCGCGGGCGGGGACGGCCGGAGCTGAGCGCCAGGAGCTCATCGGCGGCGAGGTCTTCGGGCTGCGGTGGCAAACGGCGATTCGAGGCGCTATCGGGCGAGCTAAGCGGCTAGGCGGCATCTACGCGCGAAGGCGACGACGATGGACGGGCGCGCGTGACCAAATGGTCACCGGAGGCTCGTCGGCGACGAGCATCCGCGGCGGCGCGCACGGGCGACAGCGGAATTAGGGGCTAGGGGCTACGGTTCGTCGCGAGGAGGAGAGGGGGAGGTAGCTGGAGCTCACCGCGAGTCGTAGACGTTCAAAGCGGGCTCGGGGAGGGGCTGCCGGCGACGGAATCGACGGCGACGTGCTCGGGTGCCCGAGGAGGAAGACGACGGCGAGAGGGCGTTGCAGGGGGCCTGGTGCTCGGGGTCGTGGTCGAGGAGGAAGAGGGCTTCACGGCGGAGCTGACGGGCGGCTCCTCGGGGCTCGGGGGTGACGGTGGCCGCGGTGGCGAGCGAGGACGGCGGCGAGCTTGCGGGTGAGGCGGGGAGAGAGAGCTGCGCGAGGGGGGGGGAAAGATCTGGGCGGCTAGGGGTGCCGCGGTGGCCGTCCTTATCGCCCCAGGAGGCCCTGTAGCGGCACGGGCGACGAGGTGGTGCGGGGGAGACGGCTCGCCGGCGTCGAGCGCGGTCGGGTGCGCGTGCGCGCTCGAGCGGGGGAGCAGTAGGAAGGGGGCGACCGAGGGAGGTGGGCTGGGCCGCACTGTGCACTCGAGGCCCAGCTGCCTGGGCTCTTTTCTTTTCTTTTCTTTTCTAGTTCTTTCTCTATTTTCCCTTTTTAGTTTAGCTCAAATTTGTATTTTGCAAAATATGAGACATGGCCCAAATTATTCAGTGCAATATTAGGCAACACCAGAAATTGATTTGGTGCAAATATGCTTTCAAAATATTTTTAATTAACTAAAAATGCATTTAATACCACTGTTTTGGTACTGTTTTAACCTGCTAGGGGTATTTGTGGAATTTTGGTGATGTTGTTTTCCTCAAAATAATTAGTTATGATTTATGTGCTAATTAATGAACATTTTTGTTACTGGTTTGCACAACTTTTATTTTCCACTTGGCAATTGAATTGAATTTGAATTTGAATTCGAACTAAGCCCTAATGCAAATGATGCTTATGCTTAATTAAACATGATGACATGGCATTAATATCAGGGGATTACTGTTGCATTACAAGGGGGTGTTACAATTCTCCTCATCTAACAAGAATTCTCGTCCCGAGAATTAAGAGGAGTGCTGAAAGAGAGAGGGGTATTCTTCACGAAGACGATCCTCACGTTCCCAAGTAGCCTCATCTCCAGAATGATTCGACCATTGAACTTTAAGGAACTTGATCGACTTCTGACGGGTTCGACGTTCAGCTTGGTCCAGAATGCGGATCGGATACTCTTGATAAGATAGATCCTCTTGCAATTCAAGCACTTCATGATCCACAGCTCGAATAGGATCCTTGAAACAGCGTCAGAGTTGCGACACATGAAAGACGTCGTGCACTTGGGAGAGATTCGGCGGCAATTCCAGTTGATATGCCACTTCACCTCGACGTGCGAGAATGCGGAACGGGCCAATATAGCGAGGAGCTAACTTGCCCTTGATCCCAAAACGGTGGGTGCCTTTCATCGGAGTGACGCGAAGGTAAGCTTGCTCGCCGGGTTGATAGACCATTGGTTGATGCTTGCGATCATAATTACTCTTCTGACGAGACTGAGCAGCTTTCAAATGCTCACGGACAATGCGGACCTTCTCCTCAGCTTCCTGAATTATGTCCGGCCCAACAAGTGAACGTTCCCCAGTTTCTGACCAATTCAGAGGGGTTCGACACTTACGTCCGTATAGAACTTCAAACGGTGCCATCTTCAAACTAGCTTGATAGCCATTGTTATATGAGAATTCGGCATATGGAAGAGATTCCTCCCATTTCTTACCGAAAGAAATGACACAAGCTCGAAGCATATCTTCAAGCACTTGATTTACTCGTTCGACTTGACCCTGAGACTGAGGGTGAAATGCGGTGCTAAAGGACAGGTGAGTTCCCATAGCTTCTTGGAAACTACTCCAAAATCTGGAAGTGAACAGGCTTCCACGATCAGAACTGATCTCTAGCGGAACACCGTGTAGTGACACGATCCTGGAAACATATAAATCTGCTAACTGACTAGCAGTGATTGATTCCTTAACTGGCAAGAAATGAGCAACCTTGGAGAAGCGGTCGATGACGACAAAGATAGCATCATGACCCTTCAGTGATCTGGGAAATCCAGTAATAAAGTCCATCTCGACCTTATCCCATTTCCATTCAGGAATTTCAAGTGGCTGCAGGAGTCCAGCAGGCCTTTGATGTTCAGCCTTGATGCGACGGCAAACGTCACATTCAGCAACATATTGAGCAATGTCACGCTTCATGTCAGGCCACCAATACCGTTGACGGATGTCTTGGTACATCTTGGTGCTGCCGGGGTGAATCGAAAGCGGCGTATCATGCGCTTCCTTCATAACATCCGAACGAGAGTCAATATTATCCGATCTGGGGACAACTAGACGACCCTTGAAGTACAAGGCAGCATCATCTCCCACATGATAGAATGAATGTTTTCCCTGTGAGAGGTATTTCTTGATCCTGTCAACTTCAGAACAGTAATTCTGTCTTGTCTTGATGTTGGTTTCGAGGTCTGGTTCAACCACCAAGTTACTCAAAGAACCCTGGTTAACAACACGAAGGTTCATCTTTTGGAATTCCGCTGGAGGGGGAACGAGATAACCCTGAGGAACAATATGGAGGTTCAGCTTGCGGAATTCTTCTTGAAGCAGGGGGTGAACCTTATGAACCTGAAGGTGGTTGCAGTAAGACTTGCGGCTCAAAGCATCAGCCATTACATTAGCCTTGCCTGGGGTATAAGAAATACCCACATTGTAATCTGCTATGCGCTCCATCCATCTCTGTTGACGGAGGTTCAGATCTGGCTGAGTAAACAGGTACTTCAAACTTTGGTGGTCGGTGTAGATCTCGCAACGATTACCAACAAGGTATTGTCTCCACTCTTTCAATGCATGAATTACTGCAGCAAGTTCAAGGTCATGAACTGGGTAGTTCTCTTCATGGGGACGCAATTGACGAGAGGCATAAGCAACCACTCTGCGCTCTTGCATTAGGACACAGCCTAATCCTTGACGGGATGCGTCACAGTATATCACGAAGTCCTTGCGAGAATCAGGGGGAGCTAGCACTGGGGCAGACGTCAACTTGTCCTTGAGCGTCTGGAAACTTTCTTGACATTTATCTGTCCACTCAAACTTAACACCTTTGTGAAGCAGATTAGTCAGTGGCTTTGCAATCTTGGAGAAGTTCTCGACGAAACGGCGGCAATAGCTGGCAAGACTGAGAAAACTTCTGACTTGCTTTACATTCTTTGGGGGAGTCCAGTCAAGAATAGCCTGAACTCGTTCTGGGTTAACGGCAATCCCATCTTTGGAGATCACGTGACCAAGGTAAGTCACCTCAGATAACCAGAACTCACACTTAGAATACTTGGCATACAGTTGATGTTCACGTAGCTTCTCCAGTACAAGCCGAAGATGTTCGGCGTGTTCTTCTTCATTCTTGGAATATATAAGGATATCATCCAAATAAACCACGACGAATTTGTCAAGGTAATCCATGAAGATGTAGTTCATCAGTCGAGAGAATGTGGCTGGAGCATTGGTTAAGCCGAAAGACATGACGGTGTACTCATATGATCCATATCGAGTAACGAAGGCTGTCTTCGGAATATCCTCTTTGCGAACTCGGATCTGATGATAACCCAATCTCAAATCAAGTTTAGAGAACACAGAGGATCCAGCCAGCTGATCATAAAGATCGTTGATCCGGGGCAGCGGATATTTGTTCTGAATGGTTGCCTGGTTGATAGGTCGGTAATCTTGGACCAGACGGTTCGTACCATCCTTCTTCTTAACAAAGAGCGAAGGTGCTCCCCAAGCAGAAGAACTGGGGCGTATGAAACCCTTCTTAAGTGACTTGTCGATTTCTTCCTTAAGTTCTAGGAGTTCATGTGGTGGCATCTTGTACGGCCGCTTGGCAATAGGAGTAGTGCCTGGCTTCAAGTCGATGACAAACTCGACAGCCCTAACAGGGGGTATTCCCGGAAGTTCTTCTGGAAAGACATCCGGAAAATCACGAACGACTGGGACGTTCTCAATTCCTTCCAGAGGTGAGGCATTCAATGCATTCAGAGCATATATCTGGCTTTCGGCATTTTGAACTGTCCGAACTGAGTATCTGACTATCTGGCCGGAAGGATGTGTGAGCCGGACTGTTTCAGTGGCACAGTCAATCAAAGCTTTATGAGGTTTCAACCAGTCCATGCCCAGAATGATGTCAATGTTAGAAGTCTTGAGAGCAATGAGAGAAACAGGGAACACCAATCCTCCAATCTCAACATGGTTATCGTGGCTTACCATGTTAGTTTGCCACTTTGCTCCGGGTGACTGGATTATCATAGGGGCGGACATCTCCTCGAAAGACATATCATGGCTCCGCGCGAAACTTTCGGACATGAAGGAGTGCGATGCTCCAGAGTCAAAGAGAACAGAAGCTGGGATCGAATTCACTAGAAGGGCACCCATCACAATTTTGGTGTCCTGTCGAGCTTCTTCCATCTTGACATGGTTGACACGAATAAGTTGACTTGCAGGTGGTTTGGCATCAGTGTTCTTAGAAGGACGTTTTCGACGGCCCTGCTTCCGATCAACAGAAGGACGTGATGTGTTCTGAGGCTGATCCTGGCGACAGTTGTTCGCAAAGTGTCCTGACTGTCCACACCTGTGACATAACCCATCATTAGGGGGAGGAGCCATAGTATTGGGCTGTCCACTTGGAATATTCAGTTGTCTAGGCGGCGGAGGCGGACGAGGTGCAACATAAGACGGCCTCGGTGTTGGAGCAGGACGGTGGAAAATACTGTGCGGGAGCCAGACTCGACGTTTCTGAGTAGGATGACCCGAAGACGAGCCAATATCACGAGTACGCTTGAGCGACTCCTGGTATTCATTCAAAGCAGTTTCAACTTGGAAAGACTTGCTGACAAGCGTTGCAAAGTCTGCAGCATCATAAATAGCAAGTGCGACCTTTATATCAGGATGCAGTCCTTCACGGAATTTCTCCTGCTTACGAGCGTCAGTGCAGACGTCGTTCTCAGCATAGCGAGATAATTCGAGGAATTTCCGCTGATATTCATCCACTGTCATCTTGCCCTGTTTGAGTTTGCGGAACTCCTGCTTCTTCTGATCCATCAAACCTTGAGGAATGTATCGTGCACGGAAGACTGACTGAAATTCCTGCCAAGTGGTTACAGAACCAGCAGGCAGCATGCGCCTGTGGCTTTCCCACCATTGAGCAGCTGGACCCTTCAAATGAAATGCCGCAAAGGTGACGTAACTATCAGGGGCAACACTAGCTGACTCCATCTCAAACAGAATATCACGAAGCCAATCATCAGCATCCATAGGATTGGTGGAGTTGCGGAACACAGACGAGTTGAGGCGCACAAATTCTTGCAGTGTTATTGGGGCAGACTGTTGCTGAGCATTTTGAGTTGGAAATTGGGCCATTACCCCAGTCATAAACTGACGATTCAGCTCAAACTGTTGCATCATTGCGGCAATATAGGGTGGAGGGGGAGGATCGTCAGCCATTCTGCCAAAACAACAGGGGCAGTTTAGCAAGAACAACTGCATGTACATGGGGTTATTGCAGATGTAACATGAGCAAGAACAAGAAGTGCATTAGGAAAAATTAGTAGTCATTAAAGACATACCGATCCATGCACAGAATTGGACATCCGCGGATAGCGTGACGGCATAAAATTAAGGAAAAGACATGCTAGGCGGCGCGCAGGCACGCGGTGAGGAATTACACAACGAGACATAGCAAAGGCTATATCAACGTCGGAGAAAACTTTTGGGGAGAGGAATCTGCAAGGAACAACACAGGGTTTCCTCGATGAAAGGATCCTGCGGGCCTTGGCGTTGTGCAGCAGAACCTGGCCCTTATCTTGAAGCAAGGGGGGATAATTCAGAACTCCGGATGGATGTGAATACGAGAACCTAGTGTCGGCACTAGTAAAATCATTTAACCCGAAAGGAAGAGAAATTCAGAGTCCCAGAGTATAGAAGAGGAATAAAAGATCCTAATACCACCCAGTTGGCGACGTGGGCCCGTAACCCACACAGCCATGTTAGTAAAATAGTTTTCCATCGTCTAGACTCAACTTCGACCAAGGAGTTGGAAAAAGGGGCTTCCTACAGGCAGTCGGCTCTGATACCAACTTGTGACGCCCCCGACTTAATCGTGCACTAATCATACACGCAAATGCACACGATCAAGCCTAGGGACTCACTTGAAGATATCACAACACAACTCTAGACACAAATAAAATAATACAAGCTTTATATTACAAGCCAGGGGCCTCGAAGGCTCGAATACACAAGCTTGATGTCATACAAGCATCAGCGGAAGCAAAAGTATCTGAGTACAGACACAAGGTTAAACAAGATGCCTTAAGAAGGCGAAAACAAACAATAGCTCTGATCGAAAGAGGCAAGGCCTCCTGCCTGGGAGCCTCCTAAACTACTCCTGGTCGACTGGCTCAACGAAGAAGAAGTGGCCTCCGGGGATCTCCTGGCAATAGTCTCCTGCAGTGGCGTCTGGCTCCTGGGCCCCATCGGCATCTGGTGTAACATCGATTTGGTATGGGGGAAAAGAATAGCAAAGCAACCGTGAGTACTCATCCAAAGTACTTGCAAGACTGACATCAGAACTATGCTATATGCATTGTATCAAAGGAATGGGGCTGTATCTGTGGACTGTACTGCAGAATGCTGGAACAAAGGGGGAGAAGCCTAGCCTATCGAAGACTAGCATCTTGAAGCAGTTCTTGCAGCATCAGAAGAGAGTAGAGATACAATAACAATTAATAATGGTTGTATATTAGCAACTCCCCAAGATCCTTTCTCGACTATCCCGCGAGAAAGCGATCCAGAGAGCAATAGTTTAAGCATTGCATCGATTAACTCCGGCCGCACACCCTTGTTCCTGGTGATGTCCGGTCTCGGCTGATCGATAGCAATAGTATCAGTTTAATATTCATCATCAACAGTTTATAGTTGTCATAGATCCGGGCACAACTCCAAGCGTCCTGTTACCATGGACACGGCTATTCGAATAGATATCTTCCCTGCAGGGGTGCACTACTGTTACCCAACACACTCGATTAACTCTGGCCGCACACCCTTGTTCCTGGTGATGTCCGGCCTCGGCTGATCGACACATCGCAGCCCGACCTACAGCTAAGCAGAGAGGTCCCCGCCGGTCTACATCCTAAGCACTCAGGGTTCTTGGGCCCATCCCCCTTTGCACTCCGGGTCGTTGCGCACACGTTTAGATCCAAGCACCACCTCTGTCATGGATGGCGCCAATCCTCCCGTGCCGCACTGCTGAACTGGACGTCTGTCAAAGCTTTCGGCTGATACATACGATGTAGAGGGCCCCATAAACCATTATCCCACGTGGTGGTAGTGCGTAAAAAGGGCACGACGACCCACTCAGATCAAACACCCAGATCCGTTACAAGCTCGGTTATCACTACCCAATACGCGTGATATCCTCCGGCCGCACACCCTTGTTCCTGGTGATGTCCGCCCTCGGGAGATCAACACGAACAGGGTACCGGTATTTCATAACGCGCGGGTACTCTCGGAGCCGACCCGACTTTAATAATAATCCTCGCGGGCACCCTTGGGGCCAGCCCGACTTTAACATTGGGCACTGTTGGGACTCAGGTCCATCTCTACTGGATGGTACCACCAGCCCTTCAGCCCCGTAAAAGTAAATGATATAGCAGTTTAATTATTTCCGTGATCCTCACCCAGAGAGATCACGGCCCGGTATCAAGCTTGGCATACGGACAAAGGTGATGGGCCACCGATGAAGAAGTAGCACAGCTAGGTTTGTGGGACAGCAGGTGGGGTGTCAATGTCAAACTGCAAAATCAGGCCATGCATTGGAATAGGTACTATCGGAACAGTGGTAGCAGGGCATTTCTAATGCAAGAATAAGAGAGAAGAGACTGGGCGATATATGATGGTCAAGGGGGTTTTGCTTGCCTGGTTGCTCTGCGAAGGGGACCTGGTCGTCGGTGACGTAGTCGTATCCAGCAGAATCGTCGGCGGGCACAAGGTCTACCAAGAGAGAAGGGGGGGGGAGGAAACAATAAATATCACGACAATGACAAACAATATGCATGACATGTCTAAATGTTATGCATCGGTGTTTATCGACTAACTAATCGATTTAGTTAACTCTTGGGAATTAATAAAAATTAAATTGGATTTATTTAATTAAAGTTAGACACTATTCATTTATTAAAATCAGTCAAAAAGTTGCATGTTCAGCTAGCTAGGATTGTTGGACAGGTGTTTTGATTGCATATTTGGAATCTTCATATTTTTCTGATCATTTTACATATATAAATTATTTCAATCCGAGTTACGGTTTAAAAGATATGATTTTATAAAGTTTTAATCATTTTCTGAATTTATTTAATTATTTAATTTCGAAATTATCCAGAATAGTGAATGCTGACGTCAGCATGATGCAATGCTGACGTCAGCAGTCAACAGAGGCTGACCAAAGTCAAACCTGACATGTGGGACCCACATGTCAGTGACTCAGGGGCTAATTGACTAATTTAACTAATTAACTAACTAGGTGGGGCCCATATGTCAGCGGGTAACTAACCTAATTAATTTATTTTATTTAATTAAATCACTAATTAATTAACTGACGTGTGGGACCCATGTGTCATTGACACAGTGGGATGGGGCCCCACTATCAGTGGCCCAGCTGACCCAGTCAGCAGCGCTGACTGGTCAACGGGCCCACGGCCCCACCAGCCAGTGTGACTGGCAGGTGGGCCAGGGCAGGCCACGTCGGCGGTGACCGGAGACGTCGCCGGAATCTCGCCGGCGACGCGTTTCGCGGCGGCGCGGCCACGGGAGGTGGCCGGAAATCGCGTACAGGCCACCGTTCGAAGCGCGGCTGGGCGCGTTGGAACGGGGCGACGACGGCGCGTCGTTAGGCGGTGGTATCGCGGGCGGGGACGGCCGGAGCTGAGCGCCAGGAGCTCATCGGCGGCGAGGTCTTCGGGCTGCGGTGGCAAACGGCGATTCGAGGCGCTATCGGGCGAGCTAAGCGGCTAGGCGGCATCTACGCGCGAAGGCGACGACGATGGACGGGCGCGCGTGACCAAATGGTCACCGGAGGCTCGTCGGCGACGAGCATCCGCGGCGGCGCGCACGGGCGACAGCGGAATTAGGGGCTAGGGGCTACGGTTCGTCGCGAGGAGGAGAGGGGGAGGTAGCTGGAGCTCACCGCGAGTCGTAGACGTTCAAAGCGGGCTCGGGGAGGGGCTGCCGGCGACGGAATCGACGGCGACGTGCTCGGGTGCCCGAGGAGGAAGACGACGGCGAGAGGGCGTTGCAGGGGGCCTGGTGCTCGGGGTCGTGGTCGAGGAGGAAGAGGGCTTCACGGCGGAGCTGACGGGCGGCTCCTCGGGGCTCGGGGGTGACGGTGGCCGCGGTGGCGAGCGAGGACGGCGGCGAGCTTGCGGGTGAGGCGGGGAGAGAGAGCTGCGCGAGGGGGGGGGAAGATCTGGGCGGCTAGGGGTGCCGCGGTGGCCGTCCTTATCGCCCCAGGAGGCCCTGTAGCGGCACGGGCGACGAGGTGGTGCGGGGGAGACGGCTCGCCGGCGTCGAGCGCGGTCGGGTGCGCGTGCGCGCTCGAGCGGGGGAGCAGTAGGAAGGGGGCGACCGAGGGAGGTGGGCTGGGCCGCACTGTGCACTCGAGGCCCAGCTGCCTGGGCTCTTTTCTTTTCTTTTCTTTTCTAGTTCTTTCTCTATTTTCCCTTTTTAGTTTAGCTCAAATTTGTATTTTTCAAAATATGAGACATGGCCCAAATTATTCAGTGCAATATTAGGCAACACCAGAAATTGATTTGGTGCAAATATGCTTTCAAAATATTTTTAATTAACTAAAAATGCATTTAATACCACTGTTTTGGTACTGTTTTAACCTGCTAGGGGTATTTGTGGAATTTTGGTGATGTTGTTTTCCTCAAAATAATTAGTTATGATTTATGTGCTAATTAATGAACATTTTTTTTACTGGTTTGCACAACTTTTATTTTCCACTTGGCAATTGAATTGAATTTGAATTTGAATTCGAACTAAGCCCTAATGCAAATGATGCTTATGCTTAATTAAACATGATGACATGGCATTAATATCAGGGGATTACTGTTGCATTACAAGGGGGTGTTACACATAGTTTCTTTGAGCACTGTCTAGAGTTTTACTAGCATAATGGATAACATTTAATTTTCTATCAACTCTTTGTCGTAGAACAGCACCAATGGCATAATCACTAGCATCACACATAATTTCAAAGGGTAGGTTCCAATCAGGTGGTTGAACAACAGGTGCGGAAATCAAGGCATTCTTAAGAATTTCAAATGTTTCTACGCAATCATCATCAAAAACGAATGGAACATCTTTTTGCAAAAGATTGGTGAGAGGCCTAGAAATCTTAGAGGAGTCTTTAATAAACCTCCTATAGAAACCAGCATGACCAAGGAAACTTCTTATACCTCTGATATCCGTGGGACACAACATTTTTTCAATAGCATCAACTTTAGCTTTATCAACCTCAATACCTCTTTCGGAGATTTTGTGCCCCAAGACAATACCTTCATTAACCATAAAGTGGCACTTTTCCCAGTTCAAGACAAGATTAGTTTCTTCGCATCTCTGCAAAACTCGATCAAGGTTGCTCAAGCAATCATCAAAAGAAATTCCGTAAACGGAAAAATCATCCATGAAAACCTCAACAATCTTTTCACAAAAGTCAGAGAATATAGCCATCATACATCTTTGAAAGGTAGCAGGTGCATTGCATAAACCAAAAGGCATACGTCTATAAGCAAAGGTACCGAAAGGACAAGTAAAAGTGGTCTTTTCTTGATCCTCTTTTGACACAGGTATTTGAGAGAAACCAGAATAACCATCTAGAAAGCAAAAAATGTGTATGTTTGGATAGTCTTTCTAGCATTTGATCAATAAAAGGTAGAGGGTAATGATCTTTCCTAGTAGCTTTATTTAATTTCCTAAAATCAATTACCATTCTATATCCTGTAACAATTCTTTGCGGGATCAATTCATTTTTATCATTAGGAACAACGGTAATACCTCCCTTCTTAGGGACACAATGAACGGGACTAACCCATCTACTATCAGCAATAGGATAAATTATACCTGCCTCCAGAAGCTTTAGTATTTCATTTCTTACCACTTCTTTCATTTTAGGATTTAACCGTCATTGGTGATCAACAACTGGTTTAGCATCAGGCTCCATATTTATTTTATGCTAACATAGAGTGGGACTAATGCCCTTAAGATCATCAAGAGTATATCCAATAGCAGCACGGTGCTTCCTCAAAGTTTTCAATAATCTCTTTTCTTCATGCTCTGAAAGGTTAGCACTAATAATAACAGGATATATCTCCTTTTCATCAAGATAAGCATATTTCAGAGTATCAGGTAATTGTTTAAGCTCAAACACGGGATCACCCTTGGGTGGAGGAAGATCCCCAAGTATTTCAACAGGCAAGTTGTGTTTCAAAATAGGCTATTGATCAAAGAAAATCTTATCTATTTCATTCCTTTCATTCATATGCATATCATTTTCATGGTCTAGCAAATATTGTTCTAAAGGATTAGTAGGAGGCACAGCAATAGAAGCAAGACCAATAATTTCATCTTTACTAGGCAATTCTTTGTCATGGGGTTGTCTACGAAATTTAGAGAAATTGAACTCATGAGACGCATCCCCAAAACTTACAGTAACAGTTTCTTTCTCACAATCTATCTTAGCATTAACAGTATTCAAGAAAGGTCTACCAAATATAATGGGACAAAAATCATCTTGTGGGGAACCAAGAACAAGAAAATCAGTAGGATACTTTATTTTCCCACACAAGACTTCAACATCTCTAACAATCCCAATTGGTGCAATAGTATCTCTATTAGCAAGCTTAATGGTAACATCGATTCCCTCTAATTCAGCCGGTGCAATATCATTCATAATTTCTTGGTATAAGGTAAAGGGAATTGCACTCACACTAGCACCCACATCACATAAGCCATGATAACAATGATCTCCTATTTTAACAGAAACAACAGGCACGCCAACAATAGGTCTATGTTTACCTTTAGTATCAGGTCTAGCAATTCTAGTAGCTTCATCACAGAAATAAATAACATGCCCATCAATATTATCAACCAAGAGATCTTTAACCATAGCAATACTAGGTTCAACTTTAATTTGTTCAGGGGGCATAGGTGTTCTAGTACAACTCTTACGAACCATAGTTGAAGCTTTAGCATGTTCCTTTATTCTAACAGGGAAGGGTGGTTTCTCAATATAAGCAGCAGGAATAACAGGATCAACATTATAAATAATAGTCTCTTCTTCAACTATAATAGGTTCAACTACTTTCACTTCAACGGGAGGATGATATTTAAACCACTTCTCCTTAGGGAGATCAACATGAGCAGCAAAAGATTCACAGAAAGAAGCTACTATCTCAGAGTCAAGTCCATATTTAGTGCTAAATTCACGAAAAGCATCGGTGTCTATAAAGGATTTATCACAATCAAACTTAAGGTTTATACCCGACTCATTACCTTCGTCGAGTTCCCAATCTTCAGAGTTGTGTTTAATTCTTTCCAATAAGTCCCATTTGAATTCAATATCTTTCTTCATAAAGGAACCAGCACAAGAAGTATCGAGCATGGATTGATCATTACGAGAAAGCCGAGCATAAAAATTCTGAATAATAATTTCTCTTGGGAGCTCATGATTGGGGCATGAATATAACATTGACTTAAGCCCCGCCAAGCTTGAGAGATTCTTTCTCCTTCACGAGGCCAAAAATTATAAATATAATTCCGATCACGATGAACCAGATGCATAGGATAAAACTTCTGATGAAATTCCAATTTCAATCGGTTGTAGTTCCATGATCCAATATCATCACATAGCCTATACCATGTCAATGCCTTCTCCTTCAAAGATAAAGGAAAGACCTTCTTCTTGACATCATCCTCGGGCAAACCTGCAAGCTTAAATAATCCACAAACTTCATCCACATAGATTAGATGCAAATCAGGATGTAGTGTTCCATCTCTTGCATAAGGATTAGCTAGCAGTTTCTCTATCATACCCGAAGGAATTTCATAATAAATATTTTCAGTAGGTGCAGCAGGTTGAGGAGCATCTCTTTGTGCTTCCGGTCGGGGTGAAGATACCCCGAAGAAGCCCCTCAAAGGATTATTTTCCATTGTAACAAGTGACAGTAAATTTCAGCACAATATATAAAATTTTCCTTACCAAGTTCCACTCACCAAAGGCGCTTCACTCCCCGGCAACGGTGGCAGAAAAGAGTCTTGATGACCCACAAGTATAGGGGATCTATCATAGTCCTTTCGATAAGTAAGAGTGTCAAACCCAACGAGGAGCTGAAGGAAATGACAAGCGGTTTTCAGTAAGGTATTCTCTGCAAGCACTGAAATTATCGGTAACAGATAGTTTTGTGATAGGATAATTCGTAACGAATAGCAAGTAACAAATGTAACAAAGGTGCAGCAAGGTAGCCCAATCCTTTTTGTAGCAAAGGACAAGCCTGGACAAACTCTTATGTAAAGCAAAGCGCTCCCGAGGACACATGGGAATTTCCGTCAAGCTAGTTTTCATCATGCTCATATGATTTGCGTTCGTTACTTTGATAATTTGATATGTGGGTGGACCGGTGCTTGGGTGCTTCCCTTACTTGGACAAGCCTCCCACTTATGATTAACCTCTCTCGCAAGCATCCGCAACTACGAAAGAAAAATTAAGATAAATCTAACCATAGCATGAAACATATGGATCCAAATCAGCCCCTTACGAAGCAACGCATAAACTAGGGTTTAAGCTTCTGTCACTCTAGCAACCCATCATCTACTTATTAGTTCCCAATGCCTTCCCCTAGGCCCAATTAATGGTGAAGTGTCATGTAGTAGACGTTCACATAACACCACTAGAGGAGAGACAACATACGTCTCATCAAAATATCGAACGAATACCAAATTCACATGATTACTTAGAACAAGACTTATCCCATGTCCTCAGGAACAAACGTAATTACTCAGAAAGCATATTCATGTTCATAATCAGAGGAGTATTAATTATCATTAAGGATCTGAACATATGATCTTCCACCAAGTAAACCAACTAGCATCAACTACAAGGAGTAATCAACACTACTAGCAACCCACAGGTACCAATCTGAGGTTTTGAGACAAAGATCGAATACAAGAGATGAACTAGGGTTTGAGAGGAGATGGTGCTGGTGAAGATGTTGGTGGAGATTGACCCCCTCTCGATGAGAGGATCGTTGGTGATGAAGATGGCTTCGATTTCCCCCTCCGGGAGGGAAGTTTCCTCGGCAGAACAGCTCCGCCGGAGCCAAAGATTGGTTCTGTCCAAGTTCCGCCTCGAGACGGCGGCGCTTCGTCCTGAAAGCTCCCTTCTAATTTTTTCCAGGTCAAAACCCTCCATATAGCAGAAGATGGGCACCGGAGGCCTGCCAGGGGGCCCACAAGCCACAGGGGCGCGCCAGGGGGGTAGGGCGCGCCCCCCTGGCTTGTGACTCCCTGGTGGGTCCCCTCTGGTACTTCTTTCGCCCAATATTTTTTATATATTCCAAAATAATTCTCTGTAGATTTTCAGGACTTTTGGAGTTGTGCAGAATAGGTATCTCAGATTTGCTCCTTTTCCAGTCCAGAATTCCAGCTGCCGGCATTCTCCCTCTTCATGTAAACCTTGTAAAATAAGAGAGAAAAGGCATCAGTATTGTACCATAATGTGTATTAACAGCCCATAATGCAATAAATATTGATATAAAAGCATGATGCAAAATGGACGTATCAGGGCGCGTGAGGCTACTAGGGACCATGGACCCCGGCGTTGGAGGCTAGTTCGGGGGCTACTGAGGGAGTCCGAGACTAAGGGGTCCTTGGGCCGCCGGTCTATTTCTTATGGGCCGGATAGGTGGGCCGCTCTGTGACTATTACTAGAGGACCGAGCTATAAGGAGACTCTGTGTTCTGGAAGGAAACCTCCGATGCCTTGGTGTGTCCTCCAAGGCAAGATGGTAGATTCGGGATGTTTATTCCATGATGGCAACCAACCATTTGTAACCCTAGGTACCCCTGGTGTCTATATAAACCAGAGGGTATTAGGGAGAGAAGGCATCATCCTACTCATCTAGGGTATAGTTCATCTGGTCTCGTGGTAGATCGACTCTGTAATTGTCATACACACATCAATACAATCAAGCAGGATGTAGGGTTTTACCTCTTTGAGAGGGCCCAAACATGGGTAAATAATGTCCCTGTGTTTCCTGGTCCCCATTGATCCAAGATGCATAGCTCGGGATCCCCTACCAGAGATCCCCCGGTTTTGACACCGACAGCATGCGCATCTTGTTCTTCCAGTAGGGGCAGTCAGTGCCATCGAAGATGGGGCATGCAACGGAGACCTTGATTATCCCTGCAGGTGACATAGCTAAAACTCTAGGTGGTTAAACCGAAACACAGAACAAGGGAGTACCTTGCTCTGATACAAATTGAAAGTGCTAGTTATAGACTAGAGGGGGGTGAATAGGCGATTTTTATGAAAAGCTTCGAAACACTAAATGTATTCAAAGTAAGCGGAAGCAATACATGATCAGGTAAGGATATCAATCAAGGATTTAGGCAAGGCATGGAATACAACGAAGACATTTAGGCAGGTATAGCATAATCATCATGCACACTAAGATGTATCGAAGATAAACTTAGGTTGTAGGAAGATAAATGGCGGGTAAAGGAATGTCTTCGGTGAATGTCTTCGAACAAAGATGAACAAGCAATGGCTTCACAGTGCAGCACACAAAGTAAGATAGTGAAGCATAGAACCAGTTGCTTCATGAAGACACAAGATTTGTTGGACCAGTTCTAGTTGTTGTGACAACTGTACGTCTGGTTAGGGAGCTTGAGATTGAACTCAGAAGACCTCGTCTTCACCTTGTTCCCATTGAGCCGAAATCACTTAGACAATGCCCAATCACTCAGGTAAGTCTTCAGGGGAGACTTCTGAAACCCGTACAAACTTGGTCACCCAGCAATCCACAATGACTCTTGGATGCTCTAGACTCAGACGCCTAACCGTATGGAAGATCACAGTATTCAAGTGTAAGTCTTCAGTTCACTCAGAACAGAACAACTTCAGTGATGCTCGAAGACACTAGCTCTAGGTGTTTGGGTTTATCCTCACAGGATAGCTCTCTCTCAATGTCTTCGAGGTGGGTTGCTCCAAAATGACAGCGGTTGTATCTCTCTATGAGCATCCACATTCTTATGGTGGAGGGGGTGGGCTATTTATAGCCAGCAAGCAACCCGACCTGATATGATCTAAGTGACCATGGGTCAATGGCCAACTGACACGTGTTCCAATGGTCGGATTTCAAAGACACACGCGGGAACATTACTTGGGCTACAAGCTATGCTGACTCAACCAACTCTGGAGGATATTTCCTCTCATTGTCATCACTCGAAGACATAGGTATGGGTTGAGCATCACGTCAGCGTCTGAATTCGATCACATCGACCCCACTTAACAATACGGTGGTTCCTATGACTCAGGAAAGAAGAAACAAAACAATCAAAAGACTGTCTTCGCATTTCATTATCTTCCAGCTATTATTTTCGCGTACCACCAATGGCTTCGGCCATTATCAATGTCTTCGGACATTTTTAGGGGTCGCTTCCACGGTTAAACCGAATCTCCAGTGACTTCTACCTGTGTCATCCTGTGAACTCTCACAAACACATTAGTCCCTCAACCACGTTTGTCTTCAATATTCCAAAACCAATAAGGGTGGCACTAGATGCACTTACAGTTACTATTTAATGGACTCTGTTATTCTTGATATGCCCGAGGACGACAACATGTCGATTATCCTTGGTAGACCCTTTGTTAATATTGTAGGGGCTATTATTGATTGCAACAAAAGCAAGGTTACTTTTCATGTTAATGGCAATTAGTACACTATATATTTTTCGAAGAAGCAAAGTTTGGTGAATAATATCAACTATATTGAGCAAATTGCAACAATTCCTATTGGAGAGTTTAAATATTCTCTCCCTGGTATTATGAAGAGATATGGTATTCTTATTGTTGGGGAGACGCATATCCCCGTTGAGGTAACTTAGTGCTATACAAAAAAAATCGGTTTCATGTCACTCGGAAATGGTTCGTTAATATGACTTGATCAACCTTAGTAATGGATTCTTTTGGAGGAACATGTGGTAGATAAATTTAGTAAGCAGAACCTACTGTACCCGTAGTTTTATTCTCTGTTATTTAAGATTTTAATAAAAAAATCACAGTTTTTCTGTTTTCTAAATTTTTCATGCAATAAAAAATGACCCAAAAATAAAAGTTCAGAATGCCCTGAAATTTAGTATGATTTTTTCCAGAATAAATAAGAGTTTTTGGCACTAAACACACCCCAGGGGGGTGCACCTGTGAGCCACGAGCTCACAAGGCACGCCTAACCCCCTGGGCGCGCCATGCAGGCTCGTGGGCCCCACAAGGACCCACTCACTTAGTGATCATGCCCGCGGCCTTCTTCCACCTCGAAAAAAATCCCCATTGCCTCCTAGCCTGTGTTCTTGCTCATTTTCGAGTGATTTTCGATCTCTTTGCTCGGTACTCCGTTTCTGAAACTGTTTTGAGTAATTACACCTTTGTATGTGACTTCAATTAGTTTTTGTTCTAGTGTTTTATGTTTTGCAATATTTGCTACTATTGGTGACCATGTATATGAGCTTGTATGTTGAATTCGCATGGTTGAAAGTAGTTTTGATGCGTGATATAACCTCTAGACACTTGTGGGAGTAGTTGCTATCAATTTTATTGAGTTTTGTTCACTTCTATTTTGAGGGACTAAAAGTTTCAGAATTATTTCAGAGAAAAACATAATGCTTAAGAGGTTGATGAGAGGTTCTTCGAGCCAGAGCTCAAAAGAAACTCCGGAGGAGAAACCCTAGTACAATATTCCTCGCGCGACTGAGGTGCGGTCGTGTGAATGGCTATGTGAATTTTTTTTGAGGGACACAGGAATATACGAAGATTTCTATTGTTTAGCTGCAAGAGCTGAACTCCTTCTGTTCCTCGAAGATAAGTGTGATCACTATCCCTTCTCAGCAATACATTTGTGCAAAACTTTCACTTTAATACTAGGAAGGATCCACCCACCATATCGTTTCACCTCTATGATATTTCAAGGAAGTGGCACTTCATGAATTCTGCCAAATTTGCAAGCTTCCTAATGAGGGTAGTTATCCAGACCCACATCTTAGAGATGTTGAAGATTTTATAGTTGTTGTAACTGTGGGTGAAACGAGAGGAGTTTCAGACACGAGAATTGCTAGTTTACATTTCCCTGTTCTGCGCTATGATTCATTATTTGCTGGGAGATGTATAACTGGTAGAGGAGAGAGTGGAACACTTAGTGCACCTGATCTTGCTATTTTACGACATGCGCTTTATGGTAATAGATCTTTTAGTTTGGGAGCTATTGTTGCTCGACGGTTACACACAAACCGTTCGAAGGGTGCTATCTTTGGTGGTATTTATGCTTCTCGCCTTGCTAGACATTTTGAGGGATTATGGTAGCATGGTTAGGCATGACTTCATTGACTCTGGGAGAGTACGATTATGTTATAACTTGGTATTTAGTCAGGGTACTTGTCAGAAAATTATTTTGCCTTCCCCTGCTTTGTTTGATCTTTCCAGTGGCAGGTACACCATTATGCGTGCAGATATCTATGCTTATTGGCGCATGACACCGCCCGTAGCACCGGAGACAGAGCAATCGCCAGAACCTGAGCCAGAGTTTGAGCCTGAGTGGGAGCCCGCACCAGAGCCAGTCTATCAGTGGGACCCTCAGGAGCAGCAGCAGCAGTACCCTACATTCAACTATTTTGATCCATAATCATAGATCTAGTTAGGCCAAAAGACTAAGCTTGGGGGAGTATGTATTTATCACCAACATTACATTCAAGTACCACACATTCATTCCATTTGTCGGTGTTCATCCTCTTTCATTTTATAATCCATCAGTAATTTCATTTTCGCTTTCTTTTGTATGTTTGAAAAAATTCCAAAAATCCAAAAATATTTCTTGTTTCTTTTCGGTTCTTCTTTTTACTTTAATTAGTTCGCATTTTAAAAAGAAAACCCAAAAGATTTCTCGTTCTTCTTCTTATTTGTTGGGAGCTTTTCCGTGTAAATAGTTTTCCCGCTTTTTGTTTTTCCCTTGTTAATTTGCTTTCTTCAGAAAAAACAAAAACTCCAAAAACATTTATGTGTGTTTCTCTGAAATTCCTTTTTTGAGTTATCATAAAGACAAGACTATTCTATAACTGTTGAATGGCTCGTATGCTATATTGTTGATCTAACAAAGAGCCAATCCTACCTTGCCTTCTCCTTGGAATAAATGTTTTTGCAGATTCCAGCTTAGTCCAGCTATCGTTTTATGCCCCTAGGTAGGCATAATGCATAGTATCAAGTGTTGTCATCTGTGACACTCGGTCCATAGGTGTCCCTCATAATAGCTTCATAGGTGATTTAATTATTTTTCTATGTAAGTGTTCCATCCCTTTCTTTAGTGGGAACTGGAATATTATGTTTCCCTCCTTCATATCAATAATAGCACCTATAGTTCGTAGGAAAGGCCTACCAAGTATTATTGGACAAGACGGATTGCATTCAATATCAAACACAATGAAATCCAAGGGCACATAATTTCTATTATCAAGAATAAGCACATCATTTATTCTACCCAATGGTTTCTTAATAGTGGAATCCGCTAAGTGCAAGTTAAGGGAACATTCATTTATACCGGTGAGACCTAGCACATCACATAAAGATTTCGGTATAGTGGAAGCGCTAGCACCAAGGTCACACATAGATTGCATTCATATTCTTCAAGCTTTATTTTAATAGTAGGTTCCTCTAACTCAAGTTTTTCTTTATGATACTTTAGCATAGCTTCTACGATATGTTTACTAAAAGCCTTATTTTGTTCATGGGCATTGGGTGAGCTAATTATGGATTGCAGCAAGGAAATACATTCTACTAAGAGCAGTTATCATAATTAAAGTCCTTGTGCTCCAAGATAGTGGGTACATCACTAGCTAAAGTTTTAACCTCTCCAAACCCACTTTTTCATTTTTATCATTAAGATAATCACCCTCCGAACAAACGGGGCACCTTCTAATTAAAGTTGACTCATCTCTAGTCCCTTTATCATCTATTTTCATATTAGTAAACAAAGATTCAACAGGACAGGTACCAATCATTTTAATATCTTCATCATGATTACTAATAGGGAGAGATTCCGGTTTAGCCGCCATCCTATTTACTAGAGTGGTTTGCTTATCTGAAATCTTTCCTATTAATTCTTCAGTTTGAGCAAGTTGTAATTGAAGATTAGATACTTCTCGATTGACTTCATCAAGTTGTGTACTGATAGCATCAAGTAAAATTGAGTGTTCCTTGATTTCAACAGCGAAAAAATTTTGTGCTCATATTGTGAGGTCATGAAAGTTTTCATGGAGCTTTCAATTTCAGTCATCTTTTGGTAATATGAAATATTATAGAATCTATCTTGAGACATGGTGACGAAACAAGTAAACCAGCAAGCAAACGAGTAAACTAGATAATTACGCAAACAAGCAAATAGAAATATTTTGTATTTTTGATTTTTATATAAATCAAAATATAACAGCAAATAAAAAGTTAAATATAATAGCAAATAAAAAGTAGAACAAGTGAATGATAATTTGTGCAAAGGTACTTGATAAGAATATGGTGATACTCCCCGACAACGGCGCCAGAAATTCTTCCTGCTACTTGTAAACTGCGTTCGGATTTTCCCCGAAGAGGAGGGGAGATGCAGCATAGTAGAGATAAGCATTTCTCTTAGTGAGAACCAAGGTTATTGAACCAATTGGAGGACCACGCAAATTCCCGTCTTCAACATCTACACACAAAAGAGCACGCACTTGCACCCAGCGCGGGCAACATGGTTGTCAAGCCCCTTGAACTCGTTACTTGCAAGCGATAACTAGTGATAGATAGATAATATAAATATAAAATAAAATAACAGTAAATAAGTGGCTGCAATATTTTTGGTGTTTTTGTAATAATACATTTTGTGAAGACTCGGGGGCCATAGTTTTCGCTAGAGGCTTGTCTGTCGAAGAAAGCATACGGTGGGTAAACAAATTACTGTTGGGAAATTGGTAGCAAAGCGCATAGTTATGCAATATTTATTTGCGGCAATGATCATGTATATAGGCATCACGTCCATAAATAAATAGACTGAGTCCTGTCAACATCTACTACTATTACTCCACCCATCGACCGCTATCCAGCATGCATCTAGAGTATTAAGTAAAAACAGAGTAATGCTTGGAGCAAGATCATGATGTAGACAAAGTAAATCCAATCTATATGAATAAACCCCATCTTTCCCCCCTTAATGGCAGTAATAAAATACATGTCATGTCTATTTCTTTCACTGGGATTGAGCACCGCAAGATTAAATGCATCACAACGCACCACTCCCACTCAAGATAAACCAATCTAGTTGGCCAAACCAAACCGATAAATCGGAGAGAAATACGAAGCTATAACAATCATGCATTTAAGAAATCAGAAAAGACTTAATATATTTGCATGAATAATCTGAACATAAACCCACAATTCATCGGATCCCAACAAACACACCGCAAAGAAGCATTACATCGGATAGATCACCGCGGGGATCACGATGAACTTTGTATTGAAGATCATAGAGAGAGAGAGAGAGAGAGAGAGAGCCATCTAGGTACTAGCTATGGACCCGTAGGTCTGTGGTAAACTACTCACATATCATCATGGAGGCAGCAAGGTTGATGTAGAGGCCCTCCATGATCGATCCCCCTCCGGCGGGGCACCGGAACAAGGATCCAGATGGCCTCCCGTCGGAACAGAGACTTGTGGTGGTGGAAAAAAAGTATTTTGGCTGGCTCTCGGGTATTTTCCCGATTTTAGAGAATATATAGGGGAAGAATTAGGTCAGGAGGCTGCGGATGGTGGCCCCAAGCCTTCAGTGCGCGGCCACCCCCATGGCTTGGCGCCATGCCATGTGGCCTCCGGTCTCTCTCTTAAGCTTCCAGGTCTTATTTTTGGCCAGAAAAAAACATCAAAAAGTTTTGGGGCATTTGGACTTTGTTTGCTACAGTATTCCAGAAAGGCCAAAAACAAGCAGAAAACAGCAACTAGCACTGGGCACTAGGTTAATAGATTAGTTCACAAAAATGATATAAAATAGCATATAAATGCATATAAAGTATCCAAGAATGGTAATATAGTAGCATGGAACAATCAAAAATTATAGATACGTCGGTGAAGTATGAGCATGTTATTTACTTCTATGGTGAAGCTGCTAGAATTGCAAAATCTGCTAGAAACGAAAAGGATGTGTTAGATAAGAATAAACCAGTGGTTGGCATGCGTGTTGTTTCTGTTAAAATTTTAGATCGTTGTTATCATGGTTTATGTGATATAGGTGCTAGTGTGATTGTCGTTCCATTTACTTTATATCAAGAAATTATGCATGATATAGCACCTGCTGAGCTAGAGGACATAGATGTTACAATTAAACTTGCAAATAGAGATACTATTTCACCACTTGGGACTGTTCGGGATATTGAAGTCTTGTGTGGAAAAGTCATGTACCCCACTGATTTCTTAGTACTTGGTTCATTACAAGATAATTTTTGTCCCATTATATTTGGTACACTGATGTTTGTGATCTGCGTTGGGTTTTCCGTGAAGAGGAACGGGATTGCAGCACAAACGGATAAGTATTTCCCCTAGTTAAGAACCAAGGTTTATCGAACCAATAGGAGTAACACGCAACCACCGTCATCAGCGACTGCACACAAAAGAGAAAACACTTGCACCCAACGCGGGCAAGAGGGTTGTCAATCCCCTTGGACTCGTTATTTGCAAGCAAGTGAAACAAGTAGATAGTAATGGATAGTTGCAAAATAAAATAAAAAGTAAATAAAGGCAGCAAGGTATTGAAAGATTTTTGCAATTTATAATTGAGAAGACCCAGGGGCCGTAGTGTTCTCTAGTGGCATCTCTCATGTAGGAAACATACGGTGGGTAGAGAAATTAGTGTTGGGAAATTGATAGAAAAGCGAATAATCATGTTCATATTCACGGCAATGATAACGTGTATATAGGCATCACGTCCATAAACAAATAGGCCGACTCCTACCTGCACCTATTACTATTACTCCACTCATCGACCGATATCCAGCATGCATCTAGAGTATTAAGTAAAACAGAGTAATGCTTGGAGAAACATGACTTGATGTAGACAAAGTAAACTCAATCAATATGAATATACCCCATCGTTTTATTCTTAGTAGCAACAACACAAAGACATATCTTGTCCCCTTCTATCACTGGGATATAGAAACCCGTCAGGTTGAACCCACTACAACGCACCCCTCTCACTGAAGAAAGATCAATCTACTTGGACAAAGCAAATCAATAGATTGGAGAGATTTACGAAGCTATAATGATCATGCAATAAGAATCAATAAAAGAATTTAGAGAAGTCTCCAATATTTTATCATGAATAATCTGAACATAAACCCACAATTCATCGAATCCCAACAAACACACCGCACAAGAGAGAGAGAGAGAGAGAGAGAGAGAGAGAGAGATAGCCATCTAGATACTAACTACGGACCCGTAGGTCTGTGGTGAACTGCTTACACATCACCATGGAGGCAGCGAGGATGATAAAGAAGGCCTCCATGGTGGATTCCCTCTCCGGCAGAGTACTGAAAAAGGCCTCCAGATGGGATCACGGTGGAACAGAGACTTGTGACAGCGAAAAAAGGGTTTGGGGAGCTCTCCTGGGGTTTTTGGAATATATGTGAATTTATACGCCAGAGAGGGGCATCGGGAGGTGGCCGAGGGGGCCAGGACCCATCAGGGCGCGGCCTACCCCCTGTTCGCGCCCAGATGCCTCCGGGGCCCCTCGCGCAGCCTCCGGTCTTCTCCCAAAGCTTCCAGGTCTTTATTTGGTCCAGAAAAATCATAAAAAAGTTTTGGATTGATTGTCTTCGTTTGGTACAGTAAACCTGAAAAGCCAAAAACATACAGAAAACAGGAACTAGCACTTGGCACTGGGTCAATAGGTTAGTGCTCAATTTGCTATTTTTCATGCATTTAATGATTTTTTTTTGAGCTAAATGACCCTGAAGTTAAAAAGCACTACAAATTAAATCTAAAAAGGTAGAAACTTGGCATGGTATCATCATCTCACCCACATAGCATGTGCTAAAAAGTTGAGAGGGTTACGGCAAAAACTGGACGCACTTCGTGTACAAACTGGACCATCTCCTTCGAAGTATGAGGGTTTCGGACGAAAACTCATCTATTACAAAGGCATTTATTTATTTTTAACTTATTTCAAGTATAGGCTTTTTGTGCATTCAATATGCACCATTCAAAGCCACACCCTCAAATTTCAACCCTTTCTAACTTCATTTGCTATTTTTCGCCTTGCGAGCCTGAACAAGCCATGGCCGTGCTCGGGGAAGATGGATGGGTGTCTTGGGAGGGGCTGGAGGAAGGTCAGATCTGTGCGCTTGGAGCAAGGGAGGCCTGAGAGAGTGAATCTGAGAAGCGTGGAAAGGCTATGAAGATGTTTTCCTCCCTTTTATGGAAGGCCGTAATACCAAGTGTCCCCTTACTGCGCCGCGAACTGCGCCAGTTCCCGAAGCGACCGTCCCGTTATGTGCGCGTGGGATAGCCCAAATCATTGATCATATCCCGTGAAAAATGGAGCACGGTCGTCATGTCGATTGGACGTGCCACTAAAGAGGCGGCCCCGAACCGCGAATCGAGTTTTGGTAACTGGCTAAGTGGCCGCGATCTGTCTGAGCCTTTCGGTAGGAAAGTTATCAGGAAGGGCATTATTCACACTCAGGCATTTGGCCTTCGAGGCTAGGCAAGGTATGTTCAGAAAGCAGGGTGTCATCGGTGGCCAAGCTAAGGGTGGCCGAAGCATGAAGGGAAGAAAGGAACTCGCCCCGCAAGCCGAACACTCTGGACGTGCGAAGCAGCTGGATGTCCTGAAGACCGGCGTTGGAGGCTAGTTCGGGGGTTACTGAGGGAGTCCGGGATTAAGGGGTTCTCGGGCTGTTGGCTTACCTCTTATGTTCTAGCCCGGTGGGCCGCCTTGTGGCATCTGCGGGAAGGCCGAACTGCAGAATGACCCTAGGCTTAGGGGGGAATGTTCTGAAGACTTGGTGTGTCCTCCAAGTAAGAATGGAAGTATCTATGCCCGAATGGAAACCGACCATGTGTAACCCTAGATGTCCCTGGTGTCTATATAAACCAGGGGCATAGCTCGTAGAAGGACAAGTCAACTCATATAGGGTTTAGCTCATCCGATCTCGAGGTAGATCAACTCTGTAACCTTCATACTTCTCAATACAATCAAGCAGGACGTATGGTTTTACCTCCTCACGAGGGCCCGAACCTGGGTAAACACCGTCTCCTTCGTCCCCTGTTACCATCGATCCTAGATCCACAGTTCGGGACCCCCTACCCGAGATCTGCCTGTTTTGACACCGACACCCTCCACTTCCCATCAATCCATTGTTTGGCTATGTTACCACTTGCTCAGCCCCTCTTATTGCGTTGCTAGTTGTAGGTGCAGGTGGTTCCATGTGAAAACATGGATATCTTGGGATATAACAGTATTCTTGCTATTTAATTAATGCATCTATACAATTGGTAAAGTGTGAGGCCTCGGCCTTTGTCAAGGTGTTTTGTTCCACTCTTGTCGCCCTACTTCCGATTATCGGTGTTATGTTCCATATTGAGCGCTCCAAACATGCTTGGGGTTTTTATGGGGACCCCCTTGATTTTAGTTTTGGGATAAAACTCTTCCGACAAGGCCCAACATTGGTACTAAAATTTTCCCAACATAATAATATTGAACACCTTTATTAATGTGCAGGGCGTCATGAACCAGTGAATTTAATTCAACATAATACATGGGGGGCAGTGCTGATGGTGCTGGTCCAAACTAGAGCAGCGTATTTACGCTGCCCCCGGGAAACTTGAGGATTGGCGTGGTAACCATAGCTCATCCTCCGTGTCCTGAGAACGAGAGACACAGCTCCTATCGGGATCATCGACACATCGAGAGGTCTTGCTGGATTTGTTTTACCTTTAACGAACGTCTTCTGCACCGGGATTCTGAGGATACTTTGGGCTATCTTGAGGTTGAAGTTTTGCACCGCATCTTGTGGCTAGTTTGTGATGGATTAGTTGGAGCACCCTTGCAGGGTTAAATCTTTTGGAAAGCCGTGCCCGTGGTTATGTGGCAACTTGGAAAATTTATAATACCCGGTTATAGAAAACTTGAAGTATACTCAATTAAAATACAACAACCGTGTGCGTAACCATGTTCGTCTCTTCTTGTGAGGTTTGAACCAAGAAGGGAACACGGTGCGGTTATGATTGACTCCTAAGTAGGTGTTCGGGATCACTTCTTAATCATTACTAGCTCACGTCCATTTATGCGTAGATCACTCTTCTTATTCTTGTACTCGTAAGTTAGCCAGATATAAAATGCTTAGATGCTGCTGCAACCTCCCCACTTAAGCATACCTCTCCCATTAAGCTTTGCTAGTCTTGATACCCTTGGTAATGAGATTGTTGAGTCCCCGTGGCTCATAGATTTCTACAACAACAGATGCATGTGATAATTTGACGTGAGCGTGATGATTGTTCTATTTGGAGTTCTTCTTCTTCTTCTTCTTCATTGATCATAGGATGAGATTCTGGTCAGCGGCCTAGGATTAGCAAGGGTGGATGTCGTCTTCTTTTCATTTGATTTCATCCGTACTCGGATCCTGCTCTTCTGTATGATGATACTGATGTATTATTGTATTGAGATATTGATGTTGTAGAATGTAGCGAGTGTAAGCCAACCCCGTATACTCATCCCTTCTTTACATATATTGTACCCTATATACTCATCTCTTCTTTACATGTATTGTGACGATTTTCATTCTTGCGAAGCGACCCAAAATGCGCTTCTATCCTTATCGAGGCCCTCGAGCCGTCGGGAGGATAGTACCACATTTTGGGCGTGACACTTATAGCTCTAGTGCATTTGTTGCATGGCAATCCCTACTCCTCGCATTGATATCTATCAATGGGCATCTCCATAGGCCATTGATACGCCTAGTTGATGCGAGACTTTTTTTCTACTTTGACTCCTTTGATATCTACCACCATATTCTAATCCACCCATATGCTATATCCATGGTTCACGCTCATGTATTGTGTGAAGTTGAAAATGCTGAAGCGCGTTAGAAGTACGATCCAATTACTATGTTTGACACCGGGGTCCTCATGATTTATACTTATGCGGTGAAGACGGAGTCATGCCATGCTTAATATGATAAAATGAGTAGGGAATAACATTCTTTAGGGATCATATATTTTGAAGAGTGATGATTATGTTATCTATTTTTATGGATATTATTATGTTGATATCAATTCGTTCATCATTTCTCAACGATCATACTACAAAGAGATTACATCTTGGGTAGCATGTCACATAAAAAAAAATCTATTTTTAACATTTACCTACTCGAGGACGAGCAGGAATTAAGCTTGGGGATGTTGATACGTCTCCAACATATCTATATTTTTTATTATTCCATGCTATTATATTATCAATCTAGGATACTTTATATGCAATTATATGCTATTTTATATCATTTTTGGGAACTAGCCTATTAACCCAGTGCCAAGTGCCAGTTGTTGTTTTGTGCGTGTTTTCGGTTTTCCAGGAAATCTATAGCAAACAAAGTCCAAACACTATGAAACTTTTTGACGGTTTTTTCTGGACAAAAGAGACCGAGGAAGGTTTGGGAGGAGTCAAGAAGCTACACGAGAGCACATCCTGATGCCTTGTGGCCCCCTGTGGCTCTTCTTGACCTAATTCACTTCTATAAATTCTAAAATATTGGGAAACCAATAGAGAGCCACCCGAAACACTTTTTCGGCCGCCACTAGCCTCTGTTCCGATGGGAGGCCATCTCGAGACTTTTTCCAGTTATCTACCGGAGGGGGAATCAATCACGGAGGCCATCTACATAAACCTTGCTGCCTCCATGATGATGCGTGAGTAGTCCGTCACAGACCTACGGGTCCATAGCTAGTACCTAGATGGCTTATTCTCTCTCTTTGACCTTCAATACAAAGTTCACCATGATCTTTGGGGTGATCTATTTGACGTAATCTTCTTTTGCGGTGTGTTTGTTGGGATCCGATGAATTGTGGGTTTATGATCAGATTATTCATGAAAAGTTGTTGAGTCTTCTTTGAATTTCAATATGCATGATAGTATAGCTTCGTATTTCTCTCTGATCTAACGGTTTGGTTTGGCCAACTAGATTGATTTATCTTTGATGGGAGTAGTGCGTTGTAATGGGTTCAATCTTGCGGTGCTCTATCCTCGTGACAGAAGGGGTCAAGACACATATTTTTATTGTTTCCATTAAGGATACAACGACGGGATCTGAATGTATTGCTTGTCTTATTTTCTCTACATCATGTCATCTTGCTCCAAAAATTACTTTCTTTGTCATGAACTTAATACCATAGATGCATGGTGGATTGCGGCCGATTTGTGATGTACTAGTAGTAGATGCAGGCAGGGGTCGGTCTACTTGTTTATGCATGTGATGCCTATATACATGATCATTGCCATGAATAACATGTCATAACTATGCGCAATTCTATCAATTTCCCAACAATAATTTGTCTACCCACCTTATGCTACTTTCGACAGAGAAGCCTCTAGCAAACACTATGGCCCCCGGGTCTACTTAAACATAAAAACAAAAACATCTAAATTACCTTGCGGCACTTTATTTACTTTTATTTTATTTTGCTTTTTACATTGTCTATTCTATCAAGATTTAATCTTTGCAAGTAACGAGTTCATGGGGCTTGACAACCCTCTTGCCCGCGCTGGGTGCAAGTATAAAGTTTTGTGTGTCTAGGTGCTGTTGAAAGGAATTTGCTTGGTTCTCCTATTGGTTCGATAACCTTCGTTCTCACTAAGGGAAATACTTATCTCTACTGTACTGCATCTCCTCTCCTCTTTGGGGAAAATCCCAACGCAACTCACAAGTAGCAGTACTCTGCCGGAGGGGGAATCGACCACGGAGGCCATTTACATCCACCTTGTTGCCCCCATGATGATGCGTGAGTAGTCCACCACAGACCTACGGGTCCATAGCTAGTACCTATATGGCTTGTTCTCTTTGTTTGATCTTCAATATAAAGTTCACCGCGATTCCGGCGGTGATCTATCCGATGTAATCTTCTTTTGCGGTGTGTTTGCTGGAATCCGACGAATTGTGGATTTATGATCGGATTATTAATTGAAATGTCACACCCTGTGTTTTGTAGTACATCACTATGACTAATAAAGCTTAAAAATTTGGACCAATTAAAACTTTTTGTGTGCATGTGATGTTTGAGTTGATTGCTATTTGCTTGTTCATTGGTTCCTCACTAATTCACAAAAACCCTCCTACTCTCTAGACTCCTCTACTTTATCCAAATCCTTGCCCAATGATCATGCCATGTGTATAGGACATAAAACTATTTTTATAAATATTATTTTGACCAAAAAGTATTTACTTAATTTAGGTTTCCAAAAACCCCTCAATTGAGGTTTGTACTACAAGTCCTCAAATTAGGAAAAATATTTTGCCTCAAATATTTTATTTGGACCCTATTATATATGAGGCTTCCCAAAACCAGAAAATTATTATTTTAAAAGTTATTTTTGTATTTTATTTAAATGCCTTTTTCTGAGGCCAGAAATGGCCTTTTATAGGGGAATTTTTTTTATGTTTCAAAAATATTTGAGAAAATTTAGGGAAAGTCAGTGGACATATATTTTCCATATATATGAGTTCACAACTAACAGGAACAGCGGGGGGAGAAGTAAATATGAATGGCTGAGCCTTCTCTCCCCTTCCTTCGCTCCCAACGGTCCCGCGTCGACCTACGTGGCAGAGGCGTTGGTGAGCGGGACCTTGCCGTGGTTCACTTGCCGGGGATGCCAACCGATGGATTCACTCCAGCATCCGACTTGAGATTTATCCTTGACAGAATAAATGCTGGACCGAGCCTTATGCGAGCTTGTCGACATGGGTGGCATCGCCGCTATGCAGAGCTGACCATAGACGGGGAAGGATAGGAGAGAGAGGCATAGCCAGGTACCTTTTTCTTTCATTGGACCATCGGATTAAGCCGCACCTCCCTGGGGTCAGGTGGGCTCGTTTCCTTCTGGCGTTCCTCGCTCTAGCTACGGTCGCGAGGGACACGAGGGTGGCGCCGCCCACGCCAGCCGCGTCGCCCATGACGCCTGCCTCATTCGTCATCGCCACGGTGCTAATGGCGTCCGCGGCCGTGTGCGAGGGAGCCTTAGAAGTGGAAGGATGTGTGGTCGCGTCGGTCTTCTTCTTGGGATCCATGGATGAAGAAGATGGTGATGAAGATCAACGTGCTGTCCACGGCCTCAATTTCGCGCAAATGAAGCACGATGCCCCTACCTGGCGCGCTAGAGATGTCAGGGCATGGATGCACACGATCACCTATGGGACCAGAGGCCCCTTTGTGGTTCGGCAGGGGGAGATCACGTTGCACAAAGAGCAGAGACCATGGGGCAGCACGACGATGGTACGCTGGTGTTTTTACCCAGGTTCGGGCCGCTGAGAAGCGTAAAACCCTACTCCTGCTTTGGTGGATTGATCTCAGGGAACACGAAGCACACACAACGCTCTAACCCGGCAAGGGTTGCCTTCGGGTGAGCTGCTACTCTAGTACAAGTGTCCAAAGGTCCGAATCTTGAGCTTGGTTGCCTTGGGCTCCTTTTATAGGGCAAGGGGCAACCACAATGACAAAACAGTCATTATCCAACGATTAGATAGCTAACAGAGCTATCATACCTAACTCTGGCATTTCGGACAAAATATCATGATTGCTAGTCTCGGTGGCACGCGGGGATGCATCCCCGGCAAGCTCTTACCACCGCTTAGCTGGTTGTTGCTTAGTGTCTCGACACGCCCCTGGACGGGTGTCAACTGGGCATAATCTGTCTTCTGGTGCGTCGCCACGTGCTTAGCGAGAGCCACTTAGCCACCTAAGGGCGCGACACCGCATCGACAAGTGACTGGCGTCGCGATGTGGTGGAGCAATGGCCGATCGGCTCGGGCCTGCCGGGGGATGGCCTGCCGGGTCTTCCTGAAGATGCGCGCGCCTCGGCCCCTGGCAGGCACCAGGGACGTGGTTGGCGCGCTTTGGGCCCCTCCTGGGCTGTTGCTTTGAGCTTGCCAGCGTTGGTAGCCAGTGTAGACTGCCTCTGCCGGGGGCTTGGATGTCGATGTTGTCTTCTTGATGCGCTTCTTGGTCTCACATAGAGCGGCTTCTTTGTCTTGTGTTGGTGTTGGCGAGGCAACAGATGTTCCCGGTAGGCTCAGACCATCGGGTCGGAGGCCCCTCGTCCGTGCACAAGTCAGGGGGAAAATGAACACCCCTGTTCGTGTGCCCCGACAATGGAAGATACCGACTGCCTCGTCGCTCCATGAGCGAAACGAGTGCACAAAATGGTTATTTATTTGAATATTTAGAGGTGGCACATGCAAATTTACTTGGAACGGCAGTGTAATACCGCATATAGGTAGGTAATGGTGGACTCATGTGGAATAACTTGGTTTAAAGGTTTTGGGTGCACAAGCAGCATTCCCGCTTAGTGCAGGTGAAGGCTAGCAATAGGTTGGGAAGCGACCAGCTAGAGAGCGAAAACGGTCATAGGTATGCATTGTGAATAATTAACATTGGACATAGCATGAGTAGGATATGAACACTCTGAATTTAAACATCATGAAGGCTGCATTGGTTTTGAATCAACTACATGTTCGCACATGGGCCAAATCAAGCCGCTTAAATTTCTCAGAGGGAAATACCATACTACCATACCACATCATAACCATTTTAATGCATGTTGACCTGTAAGATAAATAATTATTCACTGCTAGCTATTTAAGCATGGCATGTGAAGATATAATCTAAACATATTTACAAAAAACAGAAAAAACAAGAAGAGTTCATACCAGCTTCCTTTGCCACGATCACTTCGTCAAATATCGTCATTATTGCCTTTCACTTGCACGATAGAATGATGTGATAATAATAATAGTGCAAGAATACCATGGACTAAGCTGGAATCTACAGAGCAGTTTTGGACAAAGGAGAAGACAAGGTAATATTGGCTCTGTTAGATCAACAATAAAGCATATAAGAGCCACTCAACATTTTCATCGTGGTCTTCTCCTTTCAAAGACTCAACAAAAAGAAAAGAAATAGAGAGCACTGAAATATTTTTGGAGTTTTTGTTTTTCTCAAGAAAGCAAATAAACTAAGGGAAAACAAGAACAAGAGAAATATTTACACAGGAAAGCTCCCAACATGCAAAGGAAATCTTTTTGGGTTTTCTTTTTAGTACAAAAGATAATTAAACGGGGAAAGAAAACTAAAATGAAGCGAGAAATATTTTTGGGTTTTCCAAAGTTTTTCAAACACACAAGAAGAAAGCGGAAAAATAAAACTAATATGGATATACAATGAAAGAGGATGAACACCGACAATTTATATGACGTGTGTGAACATGAATGTAATGTCGGTGAAAAATACTTACTCCCCCAAGCTTAGGCGTTTGCCTAGCTTGGTGATCACCACTAATAGTCTGGAAAATGGTTGAAGTGATAGATCGTGGGGGTGTTTCTGGCTGCCTCTGGCAAATGAGCAGCCTCCAGTGCAGCTTTGTATTCCCGCACCTCGTCCTCAAGAACATAATAATGTTGTCGAGCCTAAAAATCAAAGAGGGCTGGTGCAGGCAAAGTGACAGACACTGACGTATATTTCCCAAATATTAAATTATACTCATAACACCTAGCACGGTTTACAATATACTCATGAGAACGCATAGCTTCGAAATCTAAATATCTATCAGGCAAGATCGGATCATTAGGTTGAGGCGACACTCCCAGCTTTGCAGCTACGCGTGAGGCATAAATTCCTCCATACAAATCACCGTTACTAGAGTTAGAATTCAACCTTTGGACAACAATTGCACCAAGGTTATAGCGTTGTTCACCAGTTATGGCAGTGTGGGTAAGGCTCAAGTCAAGGGCGCATAAAGCACTACAATCTTGTTTTCCTACTACGCATTTCCCATTAAACAGTGCAAAGTATCGAATAGAGGGAAACTGTATGCTTTTAATTCTTGCATGTGTTACTTCCCTGTCTTCTGCAACGCAAAGACTCTCGAGGAACATATTATAATCAGTTTTTGAAGGTTTCTCGGGCGAACCCCAAAGAGGAAGTTTACAAGAAACCGAGAATTCTCCTAGGGTCATGCTAAAGGATTTATCATAAAGTTTAAATAACACTCTAGAAGCATCTGATTGATAACGAAATCCTTGCGTGAATGTACGGGTAAGGTCATAGTGTTGAACACACTTATCTGCGAGGAAATTGGTGAGGCCGGTATTATCAATGAATCGGTCAAATTCCTCCTTAATGCCTGCACCTATCATGAAATCTTCACTTGGCCATCGACATGATTTGGCGTCAGCCATAACTATCTGGTTGTCCCGAGGTTCAATGTAAGCTTGTCGTACTGAGCTCCCACTAGATGACTCACTCGCGGTGAGCCTCCTTGAGGAGCTCCTCCTAAAGAAACTCATTTTCCCAAGCACAAATTTCTGAATTTTTTTAGCCACAAATCCATGTCAATAAAACTTTAGAAGATTGATAGCAACTACTCATATGGATGCCTAGAGGCCATATCAAGCATTCATACTACTTGGAACTAAAATAATTCAACATGCAAGCTCATTTTCTATAGCACCAAGTGCAGCACATTATGCAAAATATAAACCACTAAACAAAAACTAATTGGAGGAATGGAGGAGTCACATACCAAGGAACAATTCCTCAAAACAGTTTCAGAAACGGAGTTTCGAGCAAAGAGATCGAAAATTTCAGTTTCTAGGTGAAGAACACGGGAGAGAGACAGATAGGGAATTTTTTCTGGAGGTAGGAGAAGGAGTGGGCTGAAGGGATAAGGCAGGGGGCCCCTATGGGCCGCACAAGCCATCATGGTGCGGCCGGGGGGGCGCCCTGTTGGCTTGTGGCCCACATGTGTAGTCCCCTGCTGCAAATTTTATGCCAAAAATTCTTATATATTCCAGAAAAATTCATGTTAAAATTTTGTGGCAATGTGAGACTTTTTATTTTTGGGTCATTTTTCTATGCACGGGAAAAACTGTAAAACGGAAAATCCAACTAATTTATTTTAAATAAACTAAAAATAATAGAGGGTTAACTTTTGATACACAGAGTTGTGAATACTAAATTCATCAATCACATGTCTTCCGAAAAGGATCCATTAATAAGGTTGATCAAGACTTATTAACAACCGTTTTCGATTAACATGCAACCGAAGAGTTTTCGTATATCACTAGGTTACCTCAATGGGGATTTGCATCTCCCCAACAATAATATTATAATATTTCTTCTTGACAGTAGGTAGAGGAATTTCTTCCAATGATAACCGTGGGAGTAGGCTCAATGACATTAATATTATTAACCATAGTTTGCTTCTTCGGGAAATGCACGGTATGTTGCTTGCCATTGACGTGAAAAGTAACCTTGCTTTTATTGCAATCAATAACAGCCCCTGTAGTATCTAAGAAGGGTCTACCAAGGATGATCAACATATTGTCGTACTCGGGCATATCAAGAATAACAAAGTCTGTCAAGATAGTAACATTTGCAACCACAACCGGAACGTCCTCGTAAATCCCAATAGGTGAACCAGTGGATTTATCAGCCATTTGCAAAGATATTTTAGTAGGTGTAAGCTTACTCAATTCAAGTCTTTTATAAAGGGAGAAAGGCATAACACTAACACCGGCCCCTAAATCACATAAAGCAGTTTTACCATAATTTTGCCATCAAAAGAATAATTAGCAAGCATAGTAGCAATTTCAGTTTCAGGTATTTTTCTTTTGTTGGTAATAATATCCTTCATGTACTTAGCATACGGAGGAATTTTCAATATATCGGTCAAGCGAGTGCGCAAAAGAACGGGTCTAATCATTTCAGCGAAGCGTTCAAAATCCTCATCGTCCTTACTTTTAGAAGCCTTACGAGGGAATGGCATGGGTTTTTGATCCAATGGTTCTCTTTCCCTTCCATGTTTTCTAGCAACAAAGTCTCTCTTATCATAATGTTCATTTTTAGGAGGTGGGTTATCAAGATCCTCCGCACGTTCTATCTCTACATCGTTATCATGTTCTTTATTACTGTCTGGTGGAGCATCGACATGCACAGTATTACTTTCATCTTCCTTTTCATTATCACTAGGTGCATGTTCAGTACTAGATTGTGTCTCAGCATCAGAAATAGAAACATCATTATGTTTCTCAATAGGTGTTTCTATAACAGGTTCACTAGGAGCATGCAAGTTCCTATCATTTTTCTTCTTCTTTTCTTATTAGAAGGACTAGGTGCATGAACATTAATTTTCTGAGAATCATGTTCTATTCTTTTAGGATGACCTTCTAGGTAGAGAGGTTCTTGGGTCATACGACCTCCCCTAGTCATTACTCTAATGGCATGATCATTCATATTATTATTTACTTCAACAAGCAAATCATTTTGTGACTTAGCAACTTGGTCTAGTTGGGTGTGAACCATATAAGCATGTTTACCTAGACCTTTTACATCATTAGCAATTATAAACATCAAGTCACTTAAGCGGTCTATCATCATGGCATTATGACTCAATTGATCCTTAACATAATTATTGAAGTGTTCTTGCTTAAGAACGTAATTATCATATTCATCCATGCATTGTTCAGGAGTCTTAGTGTAAGGTATATCATTTTCACTAAAGGAACGGAGAGAGTTTACCTCTACTACCTGTGTCGGGGTATCAAGTCCATGTATTTCTTCAATAGGTGGTAGTTTCTTGATATCCTCAATTTTAATACCTTTCTCCTTCATAGATCTTGTTGCTTCTTGCATATATTTAGGGTTGAGGAATAGAATACCTCTCTTCTTTTGAATAGGTTTCGGAGGTGGCTCAGGAAGCATCCAATCATCGGCATTTTGCAATATGTTATTCAATAGTTCTTCAGCTTGGCTGACAATTCTTTCCCTGAAAACATAACCTGCACAACTATCTAGGAAGTCCCTACAAGCATCGGTTAGTCCATTATAAAAGATATCAAGAGTTTCATTTTTCTTAAGAGGACAATCAGGCAAAGCTCTAAGTAACCGGAGAAGCCTCCCCCAAGCTTGAGGGAGATTCTCTTCTTCAATTTCTGCAAAGTTAAATATTTCCTGTAAGGCAGCTTGTTTCTTATGAGAAGGAAAATATTTTTCAGAAAAGTAATGGAGCATATCCTGGGGACTACGCATACAACCAGGAGCAAGAGAAAGGAACCATTCCTTGGCCTCGCCTTTTAGCGAGAAAGGAAAAGGCTTAAGGATATAATAGTAGCGTATCTTTTCATCATTGGTAAACAGAGCAGCAATATCATTGAGTTTCATAAGGTGTTCGACAATAGTTTCATTTTCATAACCATGGAAAGGATCCGATTCTACTATAGGAATTAACTCGGGGTCCACAGAGAACTCAAAATCCTTATTAGTAACAAATATAGGAGAAGTAGCAAATTTAGGATCATATTTCATTTTCTCCATCATAGATTTTTCTTTTAGTTTGCATAGCAGTTTCTTCAAGTCATCTCTATTTTCACAAGCAAAGAAATCCCTAGTTGCCTTATCCATAACATAACCTTCAGGTACATGAGGCAATTGATATCTATTAGGAGAGAAAGGTGTAACACGTTATTCAAAGTCTTCATCAGTTTCCGCATTTTCAAGTTTCGTAGCTCTAGCAATATGAGCATCACGTAATTCATTCAGTGGCACAATTTCAGTTTCAACATGTGTAGCAATAGTATCATCATTAATTTTAGAGGTAGCATCATCAAGTTCATGTGACATATCAGGACGATCAACAGGCGATGGTGTAACAAGCCGATTCAAAACAGTAGGTGAATCAAAAGCAGAGCTAGATGGCAGTTCCTTATCTCCTCTCGTGCGAGAGGGGAGGATCTTAGTTCGATTATCTTTCAAAGTCTTCATAGTGGCAGTTGGATATCTGAAGGGGGTCGATAGAAGAGACGTCTAGAGGGGGGGGTGAATAGACTACTTGCACGAATCAAAACCTAACCTTTTCCCAAGTTAATTGGTGGGCAGTTTTAGCAATCATAACAAGTCTAATGCACCCTACACATGCTAGTCAACAAGTATGGCAGCGGAAAGTAATACAAACACATGTAAGAAAGAGTAGAGATAGGAAGATCAAACGCAATTTGGAGATGCAAGGATTTTTCCCGTGGTTCCGATAGGTGGTGCTATCGTACATCCACGTTTATGGAGTCTTCAACCCACGGAGGGTAACGGTCGCGAGAGTCCACGGAGGGCTCCACCCATAAGGGTCCACAAAGTAGCAACCTTGACGATTCCATAACGGCTTCCGTCAACGAAGGACTAGCCTCACTATAGGTAGATCTTCACGAAGTAGGCAATCTCCTTGCCCGTACAAACTTCTTGGTTCAACTCCACAACACAAAGTAGGAGGCTCCCAAGCAACACCTAACCAATCTAGGAGGCACCACCCTCCAAAAGGTAGTAGGCTTGATAATGATGATGAACTCCTTGCTCTTGTGCTTCGAGATGATAGACTCCTCAACACTCAATCACTCTCTCACAGATTTGGCTTGGTAGAAGGGATTGATTGGGTGGAAAGAAACTTGGGGAGGCTAGAAATCAAGATCCATATGGTTGGAGTGGATGATCTTGATCTCAACACAAGGGTAGACGGTTCTCTCTCAGAAAACTGGATGGGGCAAGTATGGAATAGTTCTGAGTGCTTCTCTTGTGAGTGGGATGTGGTGGAGGGGTATATATAGGCATCTCCAAAAATCCAACTGTTACAACATTATTGCCCAACTCGGTGAAACCGAAGTAAAAGTCGGTGGCACCGACTTGTTCAAAATGTGGCAACTTTAGGAATCTCGATGAGACCGATATGGAACTCTCGGTGGTGCCGAAACCAGTGGCGAGGGCAGTTCCCAATACTCGGTGAGACCGAAGCATAAACTCGGAAATTCTGATTTTATTAATTGGGACACTAGAAGGTTGGTCACTGAAACTCGGTTGCACCGATGCAGTCTCGGTTGTACCGAAGAGCTAGGTTTGGCTAGGGTTCTGTCATGGGTAGAAAATCGGTAGGGCTGAATGAAAAGTAGGTGGCATCGATTTTGTAAAGTTGGGTTTAGATAGAGTATTTTGTGGGAGAGCTTGTGGGTGTTTTTGGTGGCTAGCACTTGTGCACGTGGAGCAATTTGTTCACCAACAATACCTTACCCCCTTTTAATAGTATTGGCTTTCCTATGGACTCAAAGTGATTTCTCACAAAGTAAAAAGAGAGTCTTCTAGCTTGAAGCTTGCCAATCCTATTCATTGCATCTTGGGGTATCTCCTCACAATCCTTTTGCCAACACTCTCTGTGGACTAAACCTGAAATGAACTAGGTAGAAATGTTAGTCCAAGAGACAATGTATGTTGTCATGAATTATCAAAACCGCCAAGGGAGCATATGTTCTTTCAATCTACCCCTTTTTGGTAATTGATGACAACATACAATCAAAGCTTCAAATAAAGCTATGCATAGATATAATGAAGACTTTGAGAGACACATGACTAAAACTTGCTCCCCCTAAATGTGTGCAATCCCTTTAATGGATAGTTGCTTTGGAATGCTTAGACACGCATGTAGTAGAAAGGGTAAGATGAGTCATGTGTATCTTGGCTATATGCATCAAATATATGTGAATGAGTTGCATCCTTGTTCAAGACTTCACTCTTGCAAACAATATGTGCAAGAAGCAAGAGATCATCTTGAGCAAGTATATGATGCATATACTTACCTTGAGTTCTTGAGCATCCTAATAGTAGAAACGCACTTGAGAAAACAATGTTAGGAAACACAAGAGTATTCTACTAATCAAAAGGCAATAGAACTCAATAGTACCAAGATGTGGAGAACGTATAGAATATAGTATTCCTTAAGGTTGATACGTCTCCAAGATCATTTAAAACTTTCTCCCCTAGATGTGAAATAGTAGGTCATCCTCCCCCTTGAATCTTAGCATGTAGATATTGGGATTGGAAAGGGTGAGATAAGTCTAACATGAGAATAACAAATAAGAGTATCAAATGGTTTCTTTCTCCTCAAAAGATAGAACACTTTGGGTAACTGGATAACAATGATGTTTCTCCCCCTACTTTGGTATTCTCCCCTTGTCTATATAAGCATAAGCTTTGATATTATCCCCCTTGATTTTATCTCCCCCTTTGCATTGAAGCATGTATGTATCCCCCCCTTTAGCATTTTGAAGCTTTGGTATTTCTCCCCCTTTGGCATTAATTTCCAAAAAGGTCCATACACAGGGTCAGACACATGGATCATGGAGTTAGAAGGGATCCTTGAGAACAAGGGTCATAGAATGTAGGGTTCACGGAACAGTGAGAATCATAGAGAGCATTTAAGACTTCTCCTCCTTTGAGTTAGGAATCCTTGAATAAAGTATCTCCCCCTCCCCCCCCCTTTTTTAAAAAAATAAGGGATCATCGAAGAAATGGAGAATTTCTAAGTTTAACAAAGGATAGAAAAGATAGCAAAGTCGGTGGCTCCGAGGCAAATAAGTCGGTGGAACCGAGACGTGTATTATCTTATCTGCATGATCGGTAGAACCGAGTCATTTGAATCGGAGGCTCTGAGGATATAACAGAAACTTGGCAACTACTAGAAATTCTCAAATGATTTTAGAAAACTTGCAATGAAATTTTAAAAGGATTTGCAAAGGAAATTCAAACAAATTTACAAAGAAATATCAACTAGAGAAGATTTGAGTGGTTCCAAGAGATCTAGCAAATATAGGATGAACCACACTAGAAGCTTCAACTAGATGATGGTCGGTGACTAGGTCACCTATATTAGAGTATATTGACTTAAGGATCCAAGCAAGAATACTTGATCATAGGTCATACTCATCGTTAAGCTCAAAATGGGGTTACCATTTTTTGATTAAGCATTTTAATGTTTTCATATCACTTGAGTTGCTTTCTCTCAGACTTGGAGTAAAGCTTTTTCAAGGATATGAGTACATACCTTTGAGTGATGTTGATGACGTAGCATGTAGAAGAACTTGTTGTGGATGCTCGATGTTGATGAAGATCATCTTGAGTTGGGAGCAATCCTTGTTTGTTTTGGTTCTCTTTTCACCTACATGGGTTACTCATGCAAGGAAGAACAAGATATATCCATTTGACATGATATCAATTGAGAATTAGAAAATGTGATCACATCAAATATATGTCAAGGATATGGTTGAGTTGTCTTCTTCCTTCCATCAACAAGAAGAGTTGTGGATACTTGGTTATGACAAGATTGCTTATGATTGAAGTTGTTGGCAATCTTGTGGAATGAAGTTCTTCCAAGTAACTACAAAAGATTAGTTGCAATACAAGGGAGCATATATCCATGGTATAGGCTAACATGTCAAATGTATCATGGAAGTATCATGTAAGCTCATGCCCTTGCATGCAACCGGGTGAGTCTAGCTGAAGTTTGAAGCATCAAGGATGTTCAACTCACTCCTTAAGTGACAAAACACTTTCTCATCAAGTGGCTTGGTAAAGATACCAGCCAATTGTTTTTCAGTATGAACATGCTTGAGATTGATATCTACTTTGGCAACATGATCACGAATGAAATGATGTCTAACTTGAATATGCTTAGTTCGAGAATGTTGCACGGGATTATGGGCAATTTTAATAGCACTTTCATTATCACACAATAATGGAACATGTCTCACATGGATTCCATAGTCCTTAAGAGTTTGTGTCATCCATAGCAATTTGGCACAACATTATCCAGCGGCAATGTATTCCACTTCGGCAGTAGATAGAGATACCGAGTTTTGTTTCTTGGAAGACCAAGACACAAGAGATCTACCAAGAAATTGACAAGTACCCAAGGTGGATTTTCTGTCAACCTTGTCTCCGGCATAGTCCGAGTCAGAATAGCCAACAAGCTTAAAAGAAGATCCCTTGGGATACCATATGCCAAAGTTTGGTGTATGTATCAAATATCTCACAATTCTTTTCACGGCCTTAAGATGAAACTCTTTAGGAGCAGCTTGATATCTAGCGCACATGTATACACTAAGCATAATGTCAGGACGGGAGGCACATAGATATAACAATGAACCAATCATAGATCGATAAACCTTTTGATCAACCGGTTCGTCCTCCTTGGTAAGATCAACATGTCCACTAGTAGGCATAGGAGTTTTCATACCATTACACTCTTGCATGTTGAACTTCTTGATCAAGTCCTTGGTATACTTGGTTTGAGAGATGAAAGTTCCTTCTTGTAGGATCACTAGAAGTGTGTCTAGAGGGGGGTGAATAGACTACTTGCAAGAATAAAAACCTAACCTTTTCCCAAGTTAATTGGTGGGCAGTTTTAGCAATCATAACAAGTCTAATGCACCCTACACATGCTAGTCAACAAGTATGGCAGCGGAAAGTAAGACAAACACATGTAAGAAAGAGTAGAGATAGGAAGATCAAACGCAATTTGGAGACGCAAGGATTTTTCCCGTGGTTCCGATAGGTGGCGCTATCATACATCCACGTTTATGGAGTCTTCAACCCACGGAGGGTAACGGTCGCGAGAGTCCACGGAGGGCTCCAACCATAAAGGTCCACGAAGTAGCAACCTTGACTATTCCATAACGGCTTCTGTCCACGAAGGACTAGCCTCACTATGGGTAGATCTTCACGAAGTAGGCGATCTCCTTGCCCGTACAAACTTCTTGGTTCAACTCCACAACATGAAGTAGGAGGCTCCCAAGCGACACCTAACCAATCTAGGAGGCACCACCATCCAAAAGGTAATAGGCTCGGTAATGTCGATGAACTCCTTGCTCTTGTGCTTCAAGATGATAGACTCCTCGACACACAATCACTCTCTCACATATTTGGCTTTGGTGGAAGAGATTGATTTGGTGGAAAGCAACTTGCGGAGGCTAGAGATCAAGATTCATATGGATGGAATGGAATGGCTTGATCTCAACAAATGAGTAGGTGGCTCTCTCTCAGAAAATTGGATGGGGCAAGTACGGAATAGTTCTGAGTGGTTCTCTTGCGAGTGGGTGGTGGTGAAGGGGTATATATAGGCATCCCCAAAAATCCAACCGTTACACCTAAAGTGACCAACTCGATGACACTGAAGTATAAAACTCGGTGGTACCGAGTTGCTCCAAAGGGTGCAACTTTTTAATCTTGGTGAGACCGATACAAAGATCTTGGCAGTACCGATAAGGTGTCCAATGGTCAGTTTCCAAAACTCGGTGACGCAAATCCAAAATCTCAAAAATTCCGATTTTAAGAATCGAGGTAACAGAAAGTTGGCAAGCTGAACTCGGTGGCACCGAATCAGAATCGGTTGCACCGAAAAGCTAGGGTTTGGCCTGGGTCTGTCTGAGGTGGAAATCGGTGGGACCGAGTGGGAAATATTGGCAGCACCGATTTTCATGATAGGCTTGGACAGACTTTTGTGGAAGAGTTTGTGGGTGTTTTTGGTGACTATCACTTTTGCACGTGGAGCATCTTGTTCACCAATAGTACCTTACCCCCTTTTAATAGTATTGGCTTTCCTATGGACTCAAGGTGATTTCTCACAAAGTAAAATGTAGAGTCCTTTTGCTTGAAGCTTTGCCAATCCATTTCCTTGCATCTAGGGGTCTCTCCACAATTCTTAGCCAACCTTCTCTGTGGACTTTATCTGAAATACACTAGATAAAAGTATTAGTCCAAGAGACAATGTATGTTGTCATGAATTATCAAAACCACCAAGGGAGCATATTGTGCTTTCAATCTCCCCCTTTTTGGTAATTGATGACAACATACAATCAAAGCTTCAAATAAAGATATGCATAGATATAATGAAAACTTTGAGAGACACATGACAAAGACTTGCTCCCCCTAAATGTGTGCAATCCTTTTGAGGATAGTTGCTTTGGAATGCATGGACACACATATAGTACAAGGGATATGATGGGTCATGTGTATCTTGGCTATATGCATCAAATATATATGAATGAGGTGTATCCTTGTTCAAGACTTCACTCTTGCAAACAATATGTGCAAGAAGCAAGAGATCATCTTGAGCAAGTATATGATGCATATACTTACCTTGAGTTCTTGCGCATTCTACTAGTAGAAACACACTTGAGAAAACAATGTTGGAAACACAAGAGCATTCTACCAGTCAAAAAGCAATAGAACTCAATAGTACCAAGATGTGGCGAACATATAGAGGGTAGTATTCCTTAAGATTGATATGTCTCCAAGATCATTTAGAACTTTCTCCCCTAGCTATGAAATAGTAGGTCACCCTCTCCCCCTGAATCTTAGCATGTAGATATTGGGATTGGATAGGGTGAGACAAGTCTAAAGAAAATAGCAAGTATTAGACATGCTCTCTCTCCTTTGGGAAATTTCTCGACCTACTTTGGTATTCTTCCCTTGTCTATGTAAGCATAGGCTTTGATACTCTCCCCCTTTGCATTGAAGCATGTATCTCCCCATTAGCATTGAAGCTTTGGTATTTCTCCCCCTTTGGCATTAATTACCAAAAAGGTCCATACACAGGGTCAGACACAGGGATCATTGAGTCAGAAGGGATCCTTGAGAACAAGGGTCATAGAATGTAGAGTTCACAGAAAAGAATGAGGATCATAGAGAGCATTAAAAACCGAGGGAATATAGAGAATAATTTCTCCCTCTTTCACTGATCTAAGATTTTGTATGAATTCTCCTCCTTTGAGTTAGGGATCCTAGAATAAAGTTCCCCCCCCCCCCTTTTTAAAAAAATAAGGGATCATCGAAGAAATGGAGAATTGCTAATATTAACAAGGAATAGAAAAGATAGCAAAGTCGGTGGCTCCGAGGCAAATAAGTCGGTGGAACCGAGACGCGTATTTGCAGCCTATCTGCTTGATCGGTAGAACAGAGTCATTTGAATCGGAGGCTCCGAGGATATAACAGAAACTTGGCAATTACTAGAAATTCTCAAATGATTTTAGAAAACTTGCAATAAAATCTTAAAAGGATCTGCAAGGGGAATTCAAAGGAATTTACAAAGAAATATCAACTAGATGAGATTAGAGTGGTTCCAAGAAATCTTGCAAATATAGGATGAGCCACACTGGAAGCTTCATCTAGATGATGGTCGGTGACTAGGTCACCTATATTAGAGTATATTGACTTAGGAGCCAAGCAAGAATACTTGATCATAGGTCATACTCATCGTTAAGCTCAAAATGGGGTTACCATTTTTCGGTTAAGCATTTTAATGTTTTCATATCACTTGAGTTGCTTTATCTCATGACTTGGAGTAAAGCTTTTTCAAGGATATGAGTACATACCTTTGAGTGATGTTGATGATGTGGCTTGTAGGTGAACTTGATGAGGATGCTCGAGATTGATGAAGTTCATCTTGAGTTAGGAGCAATGCTTCTTGTTTTGGTTCACTTATCACCTACATGGGTTAGTCATGCAAGGAAAAACATGATATGACATGATACCAATTAGAATTAGCAAATGTGATCACATCAAATATATGTCAAGGATATGGTTGAGTTGTCTTCTTCCTTTCATCAACAAGAAGGGGTTGTGGATACTTGGCCATGACAAGATTGCTTAAGATATGAGTTGATGACAATCTTGTGGAGTGTTGTTCTTCCAAGTACCTACAAAAGGGTTAGATGCAATACAAGGGAGCATAGAATTCCAAGTCATATGAGATTCATGGTAAAGATAGCATGGAATGGTCAAGTAAGCTCATACCCTTGCATGCATCCGAATGAGCTTAGCTCAAGTTTGAAGCACCAATGATGTTCAACTCACTCCTCAAATAACAAAACACTTTCTCATCAAGTGGCTTAGTAAAGATATCGGCCAATTTCTTGTTGGTACGAACATGCTTAAGATTAAAATCTCCATTGGCAACATGATCACGAATGAAATGATGTCAAACTTGAATATGCTTAGTTCGAGAATGTTGCACAGGATTATGACCAATCTTAATAGCACTTTCATTGTCACAAAGTAATGGAACATTTTTCACATGGATTCCATAATCCTTAAGCGTTTGTGTCATCCATAGCAATTGTGCACAACACGATCCAGCGGCAATATACTCAGCTTCGGCAGTAGATAGAGATACCGAGTTTTGTTTCTTGGAGGACCAAGACACAAGAGATCTACCAAGAAATTGACATGTACCCGAGGTGGATTTTCTATCAACCTTGTCTCCGGCATAGTCCGGATCGGAGTACCAACAAGGTTGAAAGAAGATCCCTTGGGATACCAAATGCCAAAGTTTGGTGTTTGTATCAAATATCTCACAATACGTTTCACGGCCAAAAGATGACAATCTTTAGGTGTAGCTTGATATCTAGCACACATGCAAACACTAAGCATAATATCGGGACGGGAGGCACATAGATATAGCAATGAACCAATGATAGATCGATAAACCTTTTGATCAACCGGTTCGTCCTCCATGGTAAGATCAACATGTCCACTAGTAGGCATATGAGTTTTCATACCTTTACACTCTTGCATGTTGAACTTCTTGATCAAGTCCTTGGTATACTTGGTTTGAGAGATGAAAGTTCCTTCTCTCGTTTGCTTGATTTGCAAACCAAAGAAAAATTTCAGCTCACACATCATGGACATCTCATACTTCTCGGACATCAACCTTCCAAATCTTTCACTAAATTGTGGGTTAGTAGATCCAAAGATAATATCATCCACATAGATTTGGCACACAAATAATTCACCATTAACTCTCTTAGTGAATAAGGTTGTGTCAATTTTACCTATTTCAAAACCCTTTTCAATGAGAAACTTCGTTAAGCATTTATACCAAGCACGTGGGGCTTGCTTAAGACCATAAAGAGCTTTACGAAGCTTGTAAACATGATTAGGTTTCTTGGGATTCACAAAACCAGGGGGTTGTTTGACATAGACCTCTTCCTCAATCTCACCATTTAAAAATGCACTTTTAATGTCCATTTGATAAAGCGTGATATCATGGTGATTAGCATAAGCAAGAAGAATGCGAATAGCTTCGAGTCCAGTGACGGGGGCATAGGTCTCACCGTAGTCCATACCTTCGACTTGCGTATATCCTTGGGCTACGAGACACGCCTTGTTGCATACAACTTGACCGTCTTCATCTTGCTTGTTCCGAAACACCCATTTGGTTCCGATGATGTTGTGCTCGTCCTTGGGATTCTCCACGAGTGTCCACACTTCGTTCCTCTCGAATTTGTGAAGCTCTTCATGCATGGCGTTCACACAATCCGGGTTTTCAAGAGCTTGTTCAACCTTCAAGGGTTCAATGCTAGAGATGAAGCTCACAGAAATTTTCTAAGCGAGTTTTAGAGCGAGTGATTCTCCCGGTTTGTATGTCACCGAAGATTTGGTTTAGAGGATGGTTCTTGGTCACTCTTGCTCGAACTCGGGGTAGCTTTGGCTTATTGGATGGTCGAGCTTCTTCATCATCATCATCTCCCTCATCTTCATTGTTGTTGAAGGTGTCGTTTCCTTGAGGTGGTGGTGAAGGAGGTTGTGGTGGATCTTCATGATGTACTTCCTCCTCTTCATCTTGTCGTGTACCGCTTGTTGATACCTCCATGTCGTGTTGAGGATCACCTTGACATGAAGTGGGGGCTTCCACTTGAGTTGACGAAGTACTTTCCTTCACCTCCATGGGACGAATCTTGTCGATGGACAAGTCTTGGATAGCTTCTGAAGGATCCTTATCTCCTACATAATTTGGCAATTGTTCGACTTGCGAACCATTAGATTCATCAAACTTCACATCTACTGTCTCCTCAAATTTTCAAGTGAAGTTGTTGTACACACGGTAAGTGTGAGAGTTCGATCCGTAACCAAGTAGGAATCCTTCATGAGATTTAGGAGCAAATTTAGTACGACGATGCTTATCAAGAATGTAGCACTTTGAGCCGAATACTCGAAAGTATCCAACTTGGGGTTTGTTACCGGTGAGTAGCTCATATGCCATTTTACCGAGAAGCTTGTGCAAGTAGAGTCGGTTTGTGGCATGACATGTTGTTTCCACGGCTTCTGTGCAAAAGTGTCTTGGCGTCTTGTATTCGTCAAGCATCGTTCTTGCCATTTCAATAAGAGTCTGGTTCTTCCTCTCAACAAGTCCATTTTGTTGAGGCGTGTACCTAGCCGAGAACTCATGTGACACACCTTCTTCATCAAGAAGGGTATCTACATGGGTGTTCTTGAACTCCGATCCGTTATCGCTCTGAACCTTCTTGATCTTCACCTCAAACTGATTTTGCGCTTTGCGAGCGAAGTTCTTGAAGATCTTTTGTACCTGTGACTTATCATCAAGAAAGAATACCCACATAAATCTGGAAAAATCATCAACTATGACTAGACCATAGGAATTTCCACCGAGACTCTTGTAAGCATTGGGACCAAAAAGATCGATGTGAAGTAACTCGAGTGGTCTCCTAGTAGTCATGATATTTTTTACGGGGTGACTTCCACCTACTTGCTTTCCAGCTTGACAAGCACTACAAAGTCTATCTTTGTCAAAGATAACATCTTTAACACCAAGTATATGATCACCTTTGATAAGCTTGTCTAGATTACGCATACCAACATGTCCTAGTCTTCTATGCCAAAGCCAACCTTTAGAAGATTTTGCAATAAGACAAGTACGGTTTGGATCTCTTAATGAAATCGACAATATATAAATCACCTCTACGGAAACCGGTAAAGACCATGTTATGATTATCTTGATGAAACACTTGGCAATCTACTTTCGTGAATAGCACATTAAAACCAAAGTCGGCAAGTCTAGATACGGAAAGAAGCTTGTAGCCAAGGGATTCAACAAGCATGACGTTTTGAATAGAGCTATCATGGGATATGGCCACCTTACCAAGACTGAGTACCTTACCCTTGGAGTTGTCTCCAAAAGTTACATACCTTCGCGGTACATGGTTTGGTGTGATTTCTTGAAACATGTCTCTATCTCCGGTCATATGATCGGTGCATCCACTATCGAGAATCCACTCTTTTCCTCCGGACATGTAATCCTTGAAGTTTGCCATGAGACTTAGATTCTTCATAATCTTCTCATGCTCGATGTCGAACAACTCATCTTCGTCATAGTAGCCATGTTCCACATTGTCATCATCAAGTGGGAAATCCTCGTCACAAGGAACAAGAAATTCGTTAGGGTTGTGATCATGACAATGTTCAAGATTATGAATGCGAATGGCTTCTACAATGATGTTGTTGATAGTTATGACATCTCCTTTAGCATGCATGAGGTCTCTAAGCTCAAATAGATAGTCATCAAACTTGGGATCACTAGGCATCATTTTGTGAAAGACAATAGTTTTATGAAGAACTTCATCAAGATTACTCAATGAATAACTTGGATATCGTTTCTCCAAGTCATTCCACAAAGTATAAGCACATTCAAAATTCTTCATATGATTAAGCACAATCCTAGGCAATCCTCTAATGATAAGATTAACAGTTCTAAGATTGCACAGCATATCAATTTCCTCTTCGTGTGTGGGATGTAAAGGATCAATGGGAGGTACATAGGGGTTCTTAACATACTTGCTCAAATGAAATTCATTGAATAGCTCAAGCATCTTATATTTCCATTGACTATAGTACTCCCCATCAAGAATAGGCACTCTACAACTCAAACTCTCCAAACTAGACACATCCATCTTCCTCCATGGTGATGAAACCGATGCAATGGAGACCAATGCTCTGATACCAATTGTAGGATCACTAGAAGTGTGTCTAGAGGGGGGGTGAATAGACTACTTGCAAAAATAAAAACCTAACCTTTTCCCAAATTAATTGGTGGGCAGTTTTTAGCAATCATAACAAGTCTAGTGCACCCTACACATGCTAGTCAACAAGTATGGCAGCGGAAAGTAAGACAAGCACATGTAAGAGAGAGTAGAGGTAGGAAGATCAAACGCAATTTGGAAACGCAAGGATTTTTCCCGTGGTTCCGATAGGTGGCGCTATCGTACATCCACGTTTATGGACTCTTCAACCCACGGAGGGTAACGGTCATGAGAGTCCACGGAGGGCTCCACCCATAAGGGTCCACGAAGTAGCAACCTTGACTATTCCATAACGGCTTCCGTCCACGAAGGACTAGCCTCACTATGGGTAGATTTTCACGAAGTAGGCGATCTCCTTGCCCGTACAAACTTCTAGGTTCAACTCCACAACACGAAGTAGGAGGCTCCCAAGCGACACCTAACCAATCTAGGAGGCACCACCCTCCAAAAGGTAATAGGCTCGGTAATGTCGATGAACTCCTTGCTCTTGTGCTTCAAGATGATAGTCTCCTCAGCACACAATCACTCTCTCACTGATTTGGCTTTGGTGGAAGAGATTGATTTGGTGGAAAGCAACTTGGGGAGGCTAGAGATCAAGATTCATATGGATGGAATGGAATGGCTTGATCTCAACACATGAGTAGGTGGCTCTCTCTCAGAAAATTGGATGGGGCAAGTATGGATTAGTTCTGAGTGCTTCTCTTGCGAGTGGATGGTGGTGAAGGGGTATATATAGGCATCCCCAAAAATCCAACCGTTACACCTAAAGTGACCAACTCGATGACACCGAAGTATAAAACTCGGTGGTACTGAGTTGCTCCGAAGGTAGCAACTTTTGAATCTCGGTGAGACCGATACAAAGATCTCGGCAGTACCGATAAGGTGTCCAACGGTCAGTTTCCAAAACTCGGTGACGCCGATCCAAAATCTCGGAAATTCTGATTTTAAGAATCGAGGTAACAGAAAGTTGGCAAGCTAAACTCGGTGGCACCGAATCAGAATAGGTTGCATGGAAAAGCTAGGGCTTGGCATGGGTCTGTCTGAGGTGGAAATCGGTGGGACCGAGTGGGAAATATTGGCAGCACCGATTTTCATGATAGGCTTGGACAGACTTTTGTGGAAGAGTTTGTGGGTGTTTTTGGTGACTGTCACTTGTGTACGTGGAGCATCTTGTTCACCAACAGTACCTTGCCCCCTTTTAATAGTATTGGCTTTCCTATGGACTCAAGGTGATTTCTCACAAAGTAAAATGTAGAGTCCTTTTGCTTGAAGCTTTGCCAATCCATTTCCTTGCATCTAGGGGTCTCTCCACAATTCTTAGCCAACCTTCTCTGTGGACTTTATCTAAAATACACTAGATAAAAGTATTAGTCCAAGAGACAATGTATGTTGTCATGAATTATCAAAACCACCAAGGGAGCATATTGTGCTTTCACTTCTCTCGTTTGCTTGATTTGCAAACCAAGGAAATATTTCAGCTAACACATCATGGACATCTCATACTTCTCGGACATCAACCTTCCAAATCTTTCACTAAATTGTGGGTTAGTAGATCCACAGATAATATCATCCACATAGATTTGGCACACAAATAATTCACCATTAACTCTTTTAGTGAATAAGGTTGCGTCAATTTTACCAATCTCAAAACCACTTTCAATGAGAAACTTCGTTAAGCATTTATACCAAGCACCTGGGGCTTGCTTAAGTCCATAAAGAGCTTTACGAAGCTTGTAGACGTGATTAGGTTTCTTAGGATTCACAAAACCAGGGGGTTGTTTAACATAGACCTCTTCTTCAATCTCACCTTTTAAAAAGCACTTTTAATGTCCATTTGATAAAGCGTGATATCATGGTGATTAGCATAAGCAAGAAGAATGCGGATAGCTTCAAGTCTAGCAACGGGTGAATAGGTCTCACCGTAGTCCATACCTTCGACTTGGGTGTAGCCTTGAGACACGAGATGCGCCTTGTTGTGTACGACTTGACCGTCTTCATCTTGTTTGTTCTGAAACAACCATTTTGTTCCGATGATGTTTTGCTCGTCCTTGGGCTTCTCCACAAGTGTCCACACTTCGTTCCTCTCGAAGTTGTGAAGTTCCTCGTGCATAGCGTTCACCCAGTCCGGATCCTGAAGAGCTTCTTCTACCTTTAAGGGCTCAATACTAGATATGAATGAATAATGCTCACAAAAGTTAGCTAGTCGAGTTTTAGAGCGGGTTATCCTCCCGGTTTGTATGTGACCAAAGGTTTGATTTAGAGGATGGTTTTTATCCACTCTTGCTCGAACTCGGGGTAGCTTTTGCTTGTTGGATGGTGGAGTTTCTTCATCATCATCTTCTTCATTTTTGTTGAAGGTGTCGTTGCCTTGAGGTGGTGAAGAAGGTAGTTGCGGTGGATCATCATCATCAACTTCTTCCTCCTCTTCATCTTGTCGTGTACCGCTTGTGGACGCCTCCATGTCGTGTTGAGGTTCACCTTGACGTGAAGTAGGGGCTTCCACTTGAGTTGACGAAGTACTTTCCTTCACCTCCATGGGACGAATCTTGCCGATGGACAAGTCTTGGATAGCTTCCGAAGGTTCCTTATCTCCTACATCATTTGGCAATTGTTCGACTTGCGAGCCATTAGATTCATCAAACTTCACATCTACCGTCTCTTCAAATTTTCGAGTGAACTTTTTGTAGACACGGTAAGTGTGAGAGTTTGATCCGTAACCAAGTAGGAAACCTTCATGAGATTTTGGAGCAAATTTAGAACGACAATGCATAGAAAACTGGATGGGCCAAGTATGGAATAGTTCTGAGTGCCCAACTCCATAAACCTTCATGATCTCAACACAAGGGTAGGTGGTTCTCTCTCAGAAAACTGGATGGGGCAAGTATGGAATAGTTCTGAGTGCTTCTCTTGCGAGTGGGATGTGATGGAGGGGTATATATATAGGTATCTCCAAAAATCCAACCGTTACAACATTATTGCCCAACTCGGTGAAACCGAAGTAAAGGTTGGTGGCACCGACTTGTTCAAAATGTGGCAACTTTAGGAATCTTGGTGGGACCGATATGGAACTCTCGGTGGTGCCGAAACCAGTGGCCGAGCTCGGTGAGACCGAAGCATAAAATCGGTAACTCTGATTTTATGAATTGGGACACCATAAGGTTGGTCACTGAAACTCGGTTGCACCGATGCAGTCTCGGTTGTACCGAAGAGCTAGTTTTTGCTAGGGTTTTGTCATGGGTAGAAAATCGGTAGGGCCGAATGAAAAGTTGGTGGCACCAATTTTGTGAAGTTGGGTTTAGACAGAGAATTTTTTGGGAGAGCTTGTGGGTGTTTTTGGTGGCTAGCACTTGTGCACGTGGAGCAATTTGTTCACCAACAATAACTTACCCCCTTTTAATAGTATTGGCTTTCCTATGGAGTCAAAGTGATTTCTCACAAAGTAAAAAAGAGAGTCTTCTAGCTTGAAGCTTGCCAATCCTATTCCTTGCATCTTGGGGTATCTCCTCACAATCCTTTTCCCAACACTCTCTGTGGACTAAACCTGAAATGAACTAGGTTGAAATATTAGTCCAAGAGACAATGTATGTTGTCATGAATTATCAAAACCACCAAGGGAGCATATGTGCTTTCAATATCCTCAAGTTAACACAATAAATAGAGCTATGCTCCCCGGCAACGGCGCCAGAAAAAGGTCTTGATAACCCACAAGTATAGGGGATTGCGACAGTCTTCACGGGTAGTATTTCACCCTAATTTATTGATTCGACACAAGGGGAGCCAAAGAATATTTATTGGCCTTGACAGTTGAGTTGTCAATTCAACTGCACCTGGGATATTTCTCTGCAGCAAATGATACTTCAAGGATCGAAGTCGTGCCTCATGCGTGACTTAGAGCATGCCACAAGATCATGGGTCACCGATCTGCCATCGGTCCTATGGGGCCAACGCACAACTCCCAACAAATCCATCGAATTCACTCTGTTCTATATGGTTTATAGTGCAGAAGTCGTCCTCCCGAGTGACCTTCTCCATAATTCCCCTAGAGTGGAGCTTTACTCGGAAGAAGATGTTGAACTCACACTTCAAGATGGCCTCGATCTTCTTGAATAAGAACGAGAGCTTACTCTCACAAGGTCTACCATCTATCAACAGAATTTGCGGTGCTAGCACAATAGGCAGGTCCGAGGCCGCGCCTTTCAGGAAGGCGATTTGGTCCTCCGACTGGATCAATGAAAACCTCACAAGCTAGCCCTCCGTGGGAAGTACCCTTTTTTATTTCCAAGGTGTTGAATAATGGAGTCCATCAGCTCTACAACCTCAATAAAAAAGTAGAAGAACCCAAAGCTGCGAATGTTTATATCCTCCATAGATTTTTCACATAAAAACATGTTTTAATAATGTAATCCTTCAAAGGACTCTATGTGCCTAATGAACCTCGATGAATAAAATTTTACTCCTATATACTTCCTTTTCATCAAACAAAGTATTATGTTCCAGTCGGATGTAGTACGATACTCAGAAAGCCACGTTCAGGCATTAAACTACACTCGGGGGCTACACGAAAGGACAACTCTACACTCAATGGCTGCACTACAATGATACGTCTCCAACGTATCTATAATTTTTTATTGTTCCATGCTGACATATTATCATTCTAGGATACTTTTTGGGTATTTATTTACCAATTTATAATATTTTTGAGCACTAACCTATTGACCCAGTGCCTAGTGCCAGTTCCTGTTTTCTGCGTGTTTTTTTCCTTTTCAGAGTTACAATACTAAACGGAGTCCAATTGCCACGAAATTTTTTGGTGATTTTTTCTAGACCAATACAAGACCTAGAAGCTTCGAAGGAGGGCCAGGAGAGGCACCAGGGCATCTTTGTTTACAGCTCTGAATATAAATGATAAAGGGACTGGAGATGAGTCAACTTTAGTTAAGGAGCATCTCGTTTGCTTGGAGGGTGATGATTCTAATGCTAAAACTGAAAAAAGTGGGTTTGGAGAGGTCAAAACTTTAACTAGTGATGTGCCCACTATATTGGATTTCAAGGACTTTAATTATGATAAATGCTCATTAGTAGAATGTATTTCCTTGCTGCAATCCATTATTAGCTCACCCAATGCTTATGAACAAAACAAAGCTTTTACCGAACATATTGTAGAAGCTATGATAAAAGCTTATGATGAGAAACTTGAGCTTGAAATTTCTATTCCTAGAAAATTGCATGATGAGTGGGAACCTACTATCAAAATAAAGTTAAATAAATATGAATGCAATTCTTTGTGTAACCTTGGTGCTAGTGTTTCAACTATACCCAAAACTTTATGTGATGTGCTTCGTCTCACTAATATTGAAGAGTGTTCCCTAAAGTTGCATCTTGCGGATTCTACCATCAAGAAACCTTATATATTCACAAACTCTATCATTACCTTGCTGTTATTTATTACCTTTTATTTTATTTTGCACTTTACTTTCATCTACAATTATCTACACAACTCACTTGCTTGCAAATAGCGAGATCAAGGGGATTGACGACCCTCTTGTCGGCGTTGGGTGCAAGTTGTTTGTTCTTTTGTGTGCAGCCGCTGAAGATGGTTGAGGATTGGTATTCCTATTGGTTCGATAAACCTTGGTTTCATAACTGAGGGAAATACTTACCCACTTTGTGCTGCGATTACCCGTTCCTCTTCACGGAAAACCCAACGCAGATCACGAGTATCATGAAGGATTTCTGGCGCCGTTGCCGGGGAATACCATCACCAACTATCAAGTAACTTCACACAAAATTTCATTCACTTGTTATTCATTTTATTTGCTGTTATATTTAGTTTGTCTTATAAAAATCAACAATACAAAAATATTTACCTTTGCTAGTTACTAGTTTGCTTCTAGTTTGCTTCTAGTTTGCTTTACTTGCTAGTTTACATGTCTTGCTTGTTTTGCTTTTGTGGTCACCATGTCTCAAGATACTACCAAGTTGTGTGATTTCTCAAATACTAATAATAATGATTTTATTAGTACTGCTATACCACCCGCCACTAGTGCGGAGGCATTTGATATTAATGCTGCATTGATCAATCTTGTCATGAAAGATTAATTTTCGGGAAGTCCTAATGAGGATCCCGCATCACATCCTAATACCTTTGTTGAATTATGTGATATGCAAAAGAAAAAGGGTATGGATAATGATATTGTGAAATTAAAAGTATTCCCTTTTTCACTTAGAGACAAAGCTAAAGGTTGGTTTCATCTTTACCTCGTAATAGTATTGGAACATGGGATAAGTGTAAATATGCTTTCATTGCCAAGTATTTTCCTCCTGCTAAGATTATCTCCCTTAGAAATCAAATAATGAATTTTAAACGGAAAGATCAAGAACATGTTGCTCAATCTTGGGATAGAATGAAATTGATGATAAGAAATTGTCCAACTCATGGTTTAAACCTGTGGATGATTATCCAAAATTTCTATGCTGGACTAAACTTTGTGTCTAGAAATCTTCTAGATTCTGCCGCAGGTGGTACCTTCATGGATGTGACCTTAGGAGAGGCCACAAAACTTCTGGATAACATTATGACAAATTATTCTCAATGGCATACCAAAAGAGCTCCAACTGGTAAGAAGGTAAATTCGGTTGAAGAAATCACTACTTTGAGTGAAAAAGTGGATGCTCTTATGAATATGGTTGCTAATAAAAATGCTAATGTTGATCCCAATGATATGCCTTTGTCTACTTCGATTGAGCAAAATAATGATGCTATTGATGTGAACTTCATCTCGCGAAATAATTTCAACAACAATGCTTATAGAGGAAATTTCAATGCTAGACCGTATCCCGGTAATTCCTTTAACAACTATGGAAATTCTTATGGTAATTCATATGGCAATGCTTCTACAAATTATAATAGGATACCTTCTGATCTTGATAATACAATTAAAGAATTTATTAATTCTCAAAAGGTTTTCAACACTATGGTAGAAGAAAAGTTGCATATGATTGATACTTTGGCCAAAAACATGGATATAATTGCTCTTGATGTTGAAACTCTTAAAAATAAGTCTTTGCCCCCCAAGCCTGATTTTAATCAGACTATTAAATCTATCCAATTATCTATTAATGAAAGTAAGGAGAGGACCGCTAAGTTGAGAGCTAAGCAAGAATTCTTAGAAAAAGCTCTTCCACCCGATTTTTACCGGAATCATGATGAAGATCTTAAAATGATTGGTGTTTCTCCTATTGAATCTTTGTTTATAGCTCTGAATATAAATGATAAAGGGACTGGAGATGAGTCAACTTTAGTTAAGGAGCATCTCGTTTGCTTGGAGGGTGATGATTCTAATGCTAAAACTGAAAAAAGTGGGTTTGGAGAGGTCAAAACTTTAACTAGTGATGTGCCTACTATCTTGGATTTCAAGGACTTTAATTATGATAAATGCTCTTTAGTAGAATGTATTTCCTTGCTGCAATCCATTATTAGCTCACCCAATGCTTATGAACAAAACAAAGCTTTTACCGAACATATAGTAGAAGCTATGATAAAAGCTTATGATGAGAAACTTGAGCTTGAAATTTCTTTTCCTAGAAAATTGCATGATGAGTGGGAACCAACTATCAAAATAAAGTTAAATAAATATGAATGCAATTCTTTGTGTAACCTTGGTGCTAGTGTTTCAACTATACCCAAAACTTTATGTGATGTGCTTCGTCTCACTAATATTGAAGAGTGTCCCCTAAAGTTGCATCTTGCGGTAGAATTAATGATGTGCTTATTATTGCAAACAAAAATTATGTGCCTGTATATTCATTGTGCTTGATATTGATCGCAATCCTTCTTGTCCCATAATACTTGGAAGGCCATTTTTACGAACTATAGGTGCAATTATTGATATGAAAGAGGGAAACATAAGATTCCAATTCCCACTAAAGAAAGGGATGGAACACTTCCCTAGGAAGAGAATTAAACCACCTTATGAATCAATCATGAGGGATACCTACGGGTTGAGTGTCAAGGATGAGATCACTTGAAACTATGCATTATGCCTAGCTAGGGGCATAAAACAATAACGCTTGTTGGGAGGCAACCCAATATGTATCTTTATTTTTATTTTTACTTCATGCTTTTGTGCGATAACATGATTTTTGACTCTTTAATTATTATGTTTTTATGTTTTAATTAGTGTTTGTGCCAAGTAAAGCCTTTGGGATGACTCACAAGATGAGTAGAAACGATGCTGAATCTGAAACAGAAACTTTGACTCCAGTGCAGGAATTTTCATTTTTTACTGGAGTGTGATAATGATCTGAAATTTTAACACAGTATTTCTATACAAATTCTTTATGTTGTCCTAATTTTCAGAAGTTTTAGATTTACAGAAGTATGAGCTATTTACAGATTTCTACAGACTGTTCTGTTTTAAACAAATTCTGTTTTGCTTGCATAGTTTGCTTGTTTTGATTATGCCATGGATTATATCGGCGGGTGTAAGCCATGGGGAAGTTAGAATACAGTACCTATTATGCAAAAATGAATTTGAAACAATTTATCACAGTACCTCAAGTATGCAATATGTTTCTTATACTAACGGATCTCACGAAGTTTTGTTGAGTTTTGTGTGATTGAAGTTTTCAAGTTTTGGGTGTGATCACGATGGACTACGGAATAAGGAGTAGCATGAGCCCAAGCTTGGGGATGCCCAAGGAACCCCAAGTATAATTCTAAGGAGACTCAAGCATCTAAGCTTGGCTATGCCCCGGAAGGCATCCCCTCTTTCGTCTCAATCCATCGGTATGTCACTTGGAGCTATATTTTTATTCATCACATGATATGTGTTTTGCTTGGAGCGTCATTTGCTTTTGTGTGCTTATACTTTCAGTTTGTCACAATCATCATTTGCTGGACACACCTATTTGAGAGAGACACACCTTCATGATAATTTGCTAGAATACTCTATGTGCTTCACTTATATCTTTTGAGCTAGTCAGTTGCTCTAATACTTCACTTACATCTTTTTGAGCACGGTGGCATGTAGATTTTATTGAAATAATATGCTCTCGTTCTTCACTTATATTTGTTTTAGAGCTGAGTAATAGTGACGGTAATTTGCATGGGTCATAAGTCTAGTCCAAGAATATTAGTTATTCAATGAATGATAATCAAAACCATCGTGTAGCACATGTAGAGAAGTTGTGGCTTAATGACATTGATGTGGTAATTTGAAAAAGGTGTGAGTCCAAAATTGTTGATTCGTAGAAGTGTCGAGATAAAAGGTGTTAACTTGTTATTCATCTAAAAATTAAAGAGGCATGGTGATGATGTGTGAGCATTTATATTCCTCGTTAAAATCCTAGTGATGTTTTGAGTCGGGGGCGCGCGATGGTTAACTCCTACCAACCTCCTCCCTTGGGGCATGCGAGGAGTACTTTGATTTATGATAAACTAATAAAAATTTGCAATAAGTATGTGAGTTCTTTATGACTGATGTGACACCATGGACATATGCATCTTCATCTTCTCATATTTTCTAGCCTCTTCGGTACCGTGCATAGCCCATCCTCACCTCGAGGATCGGTGCAAATATTCACCGGTGCATCCAAACCTCGTGACATGATACGCTCTGTTCCACATGAGCCTGATTATATCTTCCTCAAAACAGCCACCACACCTACCTATTATGGTATTTCCATAGCCACTCCGAGATATATTTCCATGCAAATTCCATCGCCACTTCACATGACTAGTTCATTCATCATCATAATGCTTTGCCTGATCATATAGAGCTGACATAGTATTTGTGGCAAAGCCACCGTTCTTCATATTTTTGATACATGTCACGCTAGATCATTGCACATCCTGGTACACTGCCAGAGGCATTCATACAGAGTCATATCTTCATATTAGTTCTTCATGTTGAGTTGTAAGTAAATAAAAGTGTGATGATCATCATTATTAGAGCATTGTCCCAGTGAGGAAAGGATGATGGAGACTATGATTCCCCCACAAGTTGGGATGAGACTCCGGACGAAAATGAAATAAAAATGGGGGAGGCCAAATGATCCCACCATATAAAAAATACAAAATTGGGGAGACATAAAAAAAGAGAAAAGCCCACCATATAAAAAATGAGAGAAAAGAGAGAAGGGACTTTGCTACTATCATTTACCACACTTGTGCCTCAAAGTGGCACCATGTTCTTCATATAGAGTGTCTCCTATGTTGACACTTCCATATGCTAGTGGGAATTACCTTTTCATATAATAAACTTTGCTTGTATATTCCTATAACGGGCTTCCTCAAATGCATGTGGTCTTCATGAGCAAGCAAGTTTGATGCACACCCCCACTTAGCTTTAGTTGAGCTTTCATACACTTATAGCTCTAGTGCATCATTTGCATGGCAATCCCTACTCCTCGCATTGATATCTATCGATGAGCATCTCCATAGCTCGTTGGTACGCCTAGTTGATGCGAGACTATCTTCTCCACTTTTTACCCCTTTGATACCTACCACCATATTCTATTCCACCTATATGCTATGTCCAATGGTTCACGCTCATGTATTGCGTGAAGAATAAAAAGTTGATGCATATTGAAAAAGTACGATCCAATTGCCTGACTTGGACACCATGGTGCTTAACATTTGTATATATGTGGTGAAGACGGAGTCATGCCTAGCTAATATAATAAAGATGAATAGGGGTAAACATTCTTTTAGGATCGTATACTTTGAAAAATTAATGATTTTGTTTCTTATACTTATAAATATTACTATGTTTCTGTTTGTTAATTCATCATTTCTCAATGAACATACACACCAAAGATTACATAATGGGTAGCATGTCACATCAAAAATTCTGTTTTTATCAGTTACCTACTCGAGGATGAGCATGAATTAAGCTTGGGGATGCTGATACGTCTCCAACGTATCTATAATTTTTTATTGTTCCATGCTGACATATTATCATTCTAGGATACTTTTTGGGTATTTATTTACCAGTTAATAATATTTTTGAGCACTAACCTATTGACCCAGTGCCCAGTGCCAGTTCCTGTTTTCTGCGTGTTTTTGCCTTTTCAGAGTTACAATACTAAACGGAGTCCAATTGCCATGAAACTTTTTGGTGATTTTTTTTGGACCAATACAAGACCTAGAAGCTCCGGAGGAGGGCCAGGAGAGGCACCAGGGCCCCACAACATATCCAGTCGCACCCCTTAGGGGGGGCGTGGCCAGATATGTGGTGGGCCCCTGGAGCGCCTCCCGACGTTGTTCTCTGGCCTATAAATTCACAATTACCCTAGAAACACCAGAAGCGCTCTCGAAACACTTTTTCCGCCGCCGCAAGTCTCTGTTCCGACGGGAGGCCATCTACACCTCCGTTATGGCACCCTGCCGGAGGGGAGATCGATCACGGAGGGCCTCTTCATCAACCTTGCTGCCCTCACCATGATGTGTGAGTAGTTCACCACAGACCAACGGGTCCGTAGGTAGTACCTAGATGGCAATCTCTCTCTCTATCTTGATCTTCAATACAATGTTCATCGCATCTTTGCCTTGATCTATCCGATGTAATCCCTTTGTATGGTGTGTTTGTTGGGATCCGATGAATTGTGAGTTTATGCTCAGATTATTCATGAAAAGTATTTGAGTCAAACCTAATTACTATGATTCTTATTTGCATGATCGTCATAGCTTCGTAATGCTCTCCGATCTATTGAGATACTTTGGCCAACTAGATTGATATTTCTTCGGTGGGAGTGGTGCGTTGTAGTAGGTTCAACCTGACGAGTTTCTATATCCTAGTGATAGAAGGGGACAAGTTGTGTCTTTGTGTTGTTGCTACTAAGGATAAAACGATGGGGTCTATTCATATTAGTTGAGTACTAGTCATCGACCCGTGCAGCTGCACGGGCTAGAACATTTTCTATCACCGTCGTCTTTGCGTTGTTAACCAAAGATATTTGTACTTGAGTTTTTTGTAGCAAATAGTGTGTAAACTTATTTTTCACGTATTAGTTAGATAAGGATACATATTTGTTTTTGATCATTTTTTAATTGCCGGAAAAAATGTTAAGTCCGCAAAGTCTTGAAAATCGAAAATAGAGTCATCGTCTTGTAATTTTTTGCACGAATAGGTCATTGGGTGGTAACATCACAATATATAATTAATATAAATAGATGCTTTCTATATGGAAAGCTTACAACCAAATTCAATAATTGATATTTTTCTATAAAGAAACACAATAATGCAACTGAAGTTTGGTAACCTGTAAGAGCAAAATAGCACATCGCCGTGTTTTACAGAAGAATAATGAATATGCAAAAAATATAATGGGGTTACATATCTGATGTTGAATCCTGTACATAAAACAATGGAAGTACTAAAACATTATCGTCAAAAGAAAATGTTAATTTGCCATGTTTTGGCTTTTAAGGTGAATCATCAAGTGGATTGCACATTTCAAAAATAGCATCCTCTACAAAATAACACAACTTGGCAAATAAGCATGCAAATATCAAGGATTTATGCAACACAGAATTACAAAAAAAGCTTCATACACCAGATTTGTGGCACTTAACACACAAAAATCCCCCAACTAAGAGACAGTCTAATAACCACGTAGTACATTACTTGGAACGTAATATAACTATCCCTACTTCCGCATTCTACAATACTACCCAACCTAACCAAGATAGATATAAAGGAGGATTGCACACGAAAGATAGTGTCTTCTATATTTTGTTTAGAATGATGGTGCCTTGTTTTCCGCTAATAACGCTCTAGGGTTCTCAGATAACTGCAATAGAAAAAAATATATTATTGTAACCAAGCTAGTTTTGAATTTAATATATTATCATACCATTGTCACCACCGAATTTCAAAATTCATATTTTAAAAGCATTGCTTCCAACCGCATTATCAAGAGAAACTTAATTCATAGTGCACAAATTTATGATTAATTGTTTTTTCAAACAAATTGTTTCAGAATTATTAATTTGATGATACAGATGTATGATTCATAACATATGGGGCACAGTCGAGTTAATTAGACAACATCTAAGAACTGGTATACCATAGGACTGAAACTTCAGAAATACGAAGAAAACAATGCAAGCAAGCTTTGGACACTAAATTGGAAGTAATTAAGGGAAAAGAACAAAATGTTTTTGGGTACTTTACGCGATGTTGTTTCACAAAAAAATGCTTAAGCTCGATGGTAGAATGAATGTATGGTTGGAGCCTCGTCAATCCTTCATCTTTCCTTTTTTATTTCCCAAGCAGAATTAATGTTTTAGTACCACATAACAGTAGGACTTTCCAATGAAAATATAAGCTCATGGCAAGGTTAGTGATCAGTGGTCAAAATTTTAATCATAATTGACGTATCATTAGGTGACGGGTTATTTAATTTATTGCACAACCTCAAGAATATCCAAGTTGGTTAGCATTCAGTTATCTTTAGTCCTAATGACACATTTATTGACATGTTTATATAGTCTTGACATGACATTCCTTAGAAATCTTCTGAACATAATTAAAAGGCCGACAAAGGAGTAACATATACATGTAAGTTTCACCTTTATAGGTTTACCCTTAATTACATGATCGACCTATTATTTTACTAACACATATTATAAGAGCTCCATGACTATCAAATACAATTAATATTTCTTGTGAGTACGTACTACTGATGAGTAATGCATTGAGGTAAAGATCTCTATCTTACTTATTTAATTATTAAAACTTGATTGTAAAAATAGAATAGGCCATTGGCATAAGAAGCAAAGTACTTCCTCAGACAATAACAGTGTGGCTAGAACCCAAATCGACCATAACTTTTGACTTCGACACTGACAAATTATCTATATTCAAGCAAATAATTCACTATGGGTACTGCAAGGGAGGATTAAATATTAGTAGCCTCAGAACATGTATATGATCCTTATCGGTGTTGTATCGAAGGCCTAGAACTCAATCACAAAATATGTACACCGTGCGCTGGCCATGAACCTTAATTTACGGAAAACAACACATGGCATGATAGCAAAAAAGCAGGCTAAAATCGTGAAATCCCTATCGTCATGCACAAAGAAGCTAAACATAGTCATATGCCTGCTTCTAATAATTTTTTCCTGCCATATTTCCGAAACATGTGGTTTTTGTTTGGAATATTAATTTGTTTGCAGACTGATAAACATAGCACATGTAAAGTTCAGTAAGATGAACTGGACCTCCACAACGATTCTAGGGGAGACAAAATTGCAAACTTGAGACACAAATGGTGTTATATTTACATAATATATGTGCAAATCTCAGTACAAATCTTATTATAAATATACGATATTCAGAGACCACTAAGGATTGCAAATTACGTAATGAGCTCTAAGTGTAAAAGCCACAGCTACACACATGAATACTTCTAAGCTTCTTACCTATATATGCATGCATTGTAATTTAGTAGACATATACACAATACCTGCTGGACTAAACCAAACTGACCAGTTGGTGTACAACATCAAGATGGAAAATTTAGGAGGGTATACACTATTTTGTGGACAGAAAAAAAAGAATCATACCTGAAGTTTTTTCTGAAAAAACAGGGAGACGGGATGAGAACTATCTTTGTAGAGCTGCTCGTGCTAGAACAACGTCCCACAGGCGACCTGGTTGGAACGTGCAAAACTGGAATTGCAGGGGGCGTAGTTTGCATGCCCATAATGGACTGGTGCTGCTTGAATGATGAACCACTAAGAAAAGACGTCTTTATCAGATATTATCCAGCAGAAGAGGAAAGCGGCAGCTGTATCAATTGGAAGGAGACGACCCCCTTGTGGACGCTGCAAGCCGCACCTGACTTCCACATAATTCCTAGCCGGCGCCCTGCTTCTTCTGGCTCCGCTTGTCATCAGATCTTCACCCGGCGCCGCTAGTCCGAGTAGCCAAAGCCAGAGCCGCTGGATCCTCTGCCGAAGAATGCCCCAATCAGTTTTGGTGCAGGCTTCGCCGCCCTCTTGCCGATGCTTCTCAACAGTGCGCTCGTCTCGGCCTCCTCCTGTGCATGGCGATCGTGCTACATGCTTGCAGCAGCCTCCATGAGGTGGAGGCGTGGCATGCACACTGGAGGCGACTCTAGTAGTAAAATACGGCACCGCCGTTCCTGCTGTTCCTGCCGTCCTTGATCGATGGTGAGAGGCGCAAAGCAGCAAGGGAAGGGTGTCTGGTCTTTTTCATGCGGCGGCGAGATTGGGCGACATGAATATTAGATAGGTTTTGTCATTGTATTCTTTAGGTTTTCTCGTATCATAACATCAGGAGGCAGGTGGAATATAGGGGCCACACCTCACGCGGGGGAGGAGCTGGACAGGCCTCATCTCACGGTTATAAATTAAGTATTGGTTAATCTAATGGTCGTAATTATTTAACCTTGAGGATTAACGTAAAGCCTCGTATGGTGCATCCAATTAGTAAATATAAGATTCTTTGTCTACATCATGCCATCGTTCTCCAAGCATTACTCCGTTTGTCATGAACTTAATACGTAGAGGGGCAAGCATAGAAGCGATCTTGAAGTGAAGTAATAGTAGTAGGTGCAGGCAGGAGTCGGCCTATTTGCTTATGGATGTGATGCCTATATACACATGATCATTGCTGTGAACATCGCATAATTATTCGCTTTTCTATCAATTGCCCAACAGTAATTTGTTTACCCACCGTATGCTTTGCTTATGAGAGAGGCCACTAGAGAACTCTACGGCCCCCAGGTCTATTCTCTTATATATTCACAAACGCTATCATTGCCTTTCTGTTATTTATTACCTGTTATTTTATTTTGCACTTTACTTTCATCTAAAATTATCTACACAACTCACTTGCTTGCAAATAACGAGATCAAGGGGATTGACGACCGTCTTGCCAGTGTTGGGTGCAAGTTGTTTGTTCTTTTGTGTGCAGCCGCTGAAGACGGTTCAGGATTGGTATTCCTATTGGTTCGATAAATCTTGGTTTCATAACTGAGGGAAATACTTACCCACTTTGTCCTGCGATTACCCGTTCCTCTTCATGGAAAACCCAACGCGGATCACGAGTATCATACACCTAGATGCAAACACGAGCCCCCAGTGCGTGTAAAAACTTTATCCGAGTGAGATCAGTTCTATCTCGAGGACTTCGTCACAAATCAGTTTGCCTAAGTAAAAACATTATCCGCGTGAGATCAGTTCTCCTATCTCGAGGATTTAGCCACAAATCATCTTGCCTGAAAAACTTCATCCGAGTGGGATCAGTGATCCTATCTCGAAGACTTGGTCACAGAACACCTAGCCTAAGTAAAAAACATTGAGAAGCAAATATTCAAAGCTCCGAGCAGATTGAGCATTCAAAGGAATCAAATAAACAGGTTCCAAAGCAGCATAGTGCATGAGCTTAGAACTCGGTTAAGTTTAAACGAGTACTGATACGTCCATTTTGCATCATATTTTTCCGTTAATATTTATTATGTTTTGAGTCATTATTACACTTTATGATGCAATCATCATGCCTTTTCTCTCTTATTTTGCAAGTAACATACAGAGAGGGAGATTGCCAGCAGCTGGAATTCTGGACCGGAAAAGACCACCGATGAGCTGGATATTCTCTGGAACTCCAAATGAGTTGAAAATTGATGGAGAATTATTTTTGGAATATATAAAAATTATTACCGAGAGATCAAAAGAAGGGGACCCACCAGGTGGCCACGATCCTGAGGGCGCACCCCTAGCTCGTGGGCCCCCTGACAGGCCTTCGGTCCCAAATATCCAAACCTCGGATTGATACCTCTGGGTTGCTAGTAGTGTTGATTACATATTGTAGTTGATGTTAGTTTGTTTAATTGTAGGAAGATTATATGTTCATATCCATAAGCATCTTCATTACACCTCTGATCTTGAACATGATGATGCTTTGTGAGTAGTTACTTTCATTCTTGGGGACATGGGAGAAGTCTTGTCATAAATAATCATGTGATGTTGGTATTCGTCCGATATTTTGATGATGCATATGTTGTTCTTCCTTTAGTGGTGTCTTGGGAACGTCGACTACATGACACTTCACCATATTTGGGCCTAAGGGAAAGCATTGGGGAGTAATAAGTAGATGATTGATTGCGAGAGTAATAGAAGCTTAAACCCAAGTTTATGAGTTATTCTGTAAGGGGATTATTTGGATCCACATGTTTCATGATATGGTTAGATTTATCTTAATTCTTCTTTCATAGTTGCGGATGCTTGCGAGAGGGGTTAATAATAAGTGGGTTGTTTTTTCAAGTAAGAACCGCACCCTAGCACCGGCCCATCCACATATCAAATTATCAAATCAACGAACGCGAATCAACTAAGCATGATGAATCGTGACTAGACAAAATTCCCATGTGTCGTCAAGAGCGCTTTGCTTCATATCAGAGTACGTCCCGGCTTGTCCTTTGCTACAAAAAGGATTGGACCACCTTGTTACACCATTGTTACAACTGTTACTTGTTACTTGTTCAGAATTCCCTTGCTATAAAACTATCTGTTACCGCTAATTTTAGTGTTTGAAGAAACTTCCATGCTAAAAATCACTTGCCATATTCTTTTGCTCCTCGTTGGGTTCAACACTCTTACTTATCGAAAGGACTACGACTGATCCCCAATACCTGTGGGTCTTCAAGACTCTTTTCTGTCACCGTTTCCGGGGATTGAAGCGCCTCAGATAAGCGGAATTTGGTAAGGAAACATTTTTGTTACGTGCTGAAATTGTCACTTGTTACTATGGAACATAATCCTTTGAGGGGTTTGTTCGGGGTATCTTCAACTCGTCTGAAAGTGGCAAGATCCGCTCCTCAACCTACTAAACCTATTGAAAATATTTACTATGAAATTCCTTCGGGTATGTTAGAGAAACTTCTAGCTAATCCTTATGCAGGAGATGGAACACTACATCCTAATATGCACGTGATCTATATAGATGAAATTTGTGGATTATTTAAGCTTGCAGGTTTATCCGAGGATGGTGTCAAGAAGAAGGTTTTCCCTTTATCTTTGGAGGCAAAGGTATTGATTTGGTATAGGCTATTGGAAGATGCTGGTACATTGGACTAGAATCGATTGAAGCTGGAATTCAACCAGAAAATTTATCCTATGCATTTGGTTCATCGTGATCGGAATTATATATATAATTTTTGGCCTCGTGAAGGAGAAAGTAGCAGTCAAGCTTGGGGGAGGCTTAAATCTATGATGCACACATGCCCCAATCATGAGCTCTCAAGGCAAATAATCTTACAAAACTTTTATGCTCGGCTTTCTCATGACAAATAATCAATGCTCGATACTTCATCCACTAGTTCCTTTATGAAGAGAACTATTGAATTCAAATGGGATCTTCTGAAAAGAATTAAACGCAACTCTGAAGATTGCGAAATCAACAAAGGTAAAGAGGCAGGTATAATCTTGAATTTGATTGTGTTAAATCTTTTATGGAAACTAGAGCTTTTAATAAGTTTGGTGCAAAGTATGGACTTGACTCTGAGATAGTAGCTACTTTTTGTGGATCATTTGCTACTCATGTTGATCCCCCTAAGGAGAAGTGGTTTAAATTTCATCCACCTACTGAAGAAACTTGTGAGGAACCTGTGATATCTAAAGAAGAAACAATCATTTAAAATGTTGATTCAGTTGTGCCTACTGCTTATATCGAGAAACCACCTTTTCGTGTTAGGATTAGGGAACTTGCTAAAGTTGCAACTGTGGTTAATGAAAGTAATATCAAACCACAAAGACCCTCTGAGCAAATAAAGGTAGAACCTAAAGTTGCAATGATTAAAGATGTATTGGTTGATAACGTTGATGGCCATGTTATGTATTTTCGGTGATGAAGCATCTCGCATTGCTAAGCAAGACCTTAAAGATAGACATGTAGTTGGCATGCCCGTTGTTTCCGCTAAGAATGGAAATCATTGTTATCATGGCTTATGTGATATGGGTGCTAGTGTTAGTGCTATTCCATTTACTCTTTATCAAGAAATTATACATGATATTGCACCTGTTGAGTTAGAAGATATTGATACCGCTATTAAGATTGCAAACAGAGAGACTATTTCACCACTTGGGATTGTGAGAGATGTGGAAGTCTTGTGTAGTAAGATCAAATACCCTACTGATTTCTTAGTCCTTGCATCACTACAAGATAATTTTTGTCCCACTATATTTGGTAGACCTTTCCTGAATATTGTTAATGCTAAAATTGATGGCACTAAGGAAAGAGTCAGTGTTAACTTTAGTGATGTATCTCATGAATTTAATTTCTCCAAGTTTAGTAGACATATGCATGAGGAAGAATTGCCTAGTAAAGATGAAATAATTGGTCTTGCCTCTATTGTTGTACCTCCTACTGATCCATTAGAACAATATTTGCTAGACCATGAAAATGATATGCATATGAAAGAAAGGAAAGAAATAGATGATATATTCTTTAATCAAACACCTATCCTTAAACATAATCTACTTGTTGAAACATTGGGAGACCCTTTACCTCCTAAGAGTGGCCCTATATTTCAGTAAAAGAAACTACCTCATACACTGAAATATGCTTATATGCATGAAAAGAAGATATATCATGTTATTATCAGTGCTAACCTTTCAGAACATGAAGAAAAGAGATTACTTAAGGTTCTGAAGAAGCACCATGCTGCAGTTGGATATACTCTTGATGATCTTAAAGGCACTACTCCCACTTTATGTCAGCACAAGATTAATATGGAACCAGATGCTAAACCCGTCGTTGATTATCAACGTCGTCTTAATCCTAAAATGAAGGATGTAGTAAGAACTGAAATATTAAAACTTCTGGAGGCAGGTATAATTTATCCTATAGCTGATAGTAGATGGGTAAGTCATGTTCATTGTGTCCCTAAGAAAGGAGGCATTACCGTTGTTTCTAATGATGAAAATGAACTTATCCCACAAAGAATTGTAACTGGCTATAGGATGGTAATTGATTTCAGGAAATTAAATAAAGCTACTAAAAAAGATCATTACCCCTTGCCTTTTATTGATCAAATGTTAGAAGACTGTCTAAGCATACACACTTTTTTTTCTTAGATGGATATTCTGGTTTTTCCCAAATACCTGAAGCAAAAGAAGAACAAGTGAAAACCACCTTTACTTGTCCTTTTGGAATCTATGCTTATACACGTATGCCTTTTGGTTTATGCAATGCACCTGCTACCTTTCAAAGATGTATGATTGTTATATTCTCAATTTGTGAAAAGATTGGTGAGGTATTCATGGATGATTTCTCCGTTTATGAAACCTCTTTTGATGATTGCTTAAACAACCTATAACATCCCAAAATTCCAAATTTTGGAATATTATATAAAATAAATAATTATGATTGTTTGCCTCATTGTTGTGTGATTGATTGATTGAAATTGAGTGGAAATTTGAAACTTTTTGAAAGTTGAATGAGAGGGAATGAAATGACTTTCCCAAACTTTCACTTTGCATTTTTACCTCAATGAATTCAAATTCATTTCATCACAAAACCCTAGAGTGAAGATGATATGAATTATTCCATTAAAAGAAATGAAAAGGAATTTCAATATGAATTGAATTTCATTTGAATATTTTCAAACCAGAAACTTTATGCAACTCAATAAGTTTCATGAGAGAAGATAAAATGACTTCTTCAAATTCTAAGAAAGAGAGTTGGAAGTTTCAAAGAATCATTTTGAAAGTCATCTTTGAAACCCACTTTCATTCTGAAGTTATTTGAATTTTCAAAGTTCGAATTCTCTAAAAGTTATTTAAAATGAGAGGAGTAATATGACACTTCAACATCAGAGGCATTTGGAATATATCTGATCAAAGGAAAAATCAGGAAAATATTTGGAAAAGTTTTGGATTTCAAATTCAAAACCATTTTTGGAGTGGTTTACAAATTATTTTTCTCCAAGAATAAAAATATATGGAAAGTAGGGTAAAATGATTCCCTTCAATAGAAAAATGGTGAAAAATGAATTTGAAATCATTTTGGTATTTTAAAAATGATTTTTATTGGGTTTTATTGCAACAGCAGCATTATTTGAATTGTTAGATTTTGTGTGGACTTTAATTGCATTTTAAAATATGTTCATGATTTAGGAAATATTTTAAAAAAAAATTGATATATAATATGTCTATATAAAAGTTTATTTTATTTTCTTTATTTGCATTTGTTTGTCTCTGTCTTTATTTTCACAAAAAGGAAAACTCTTTTTAAAAAAACCGAAGCCCTTGGCCCGTTAGCCACCGCGAGGCCCAGCCCCAGCGCGCCCGAGCCGAATCCCCAATGGATTGCTCGCCCGAGCCGAATCCCCAACGGATTGCTCGCCCGATCCGTTCCCACCTCTCGCTCTCTCACTGCACCCCGGTCCCACCACCCGACTGAATCTCCTCCGCGCTCACCTTCCTTCCTCACCGCAATTTCCTTGCTTCCCCGGAGATCCTCGCCGGATCCCGATTTGCTGTTGATTCCGTGCGCCACCTGCCCCAAGTCTTCGCCCCTATAAAGCCTCGGCTCCCCGCACCCAATCCCCCCCTACACCCCCTCCATCCTTGCACCACTGCCACCCCAATCGCTCGCCGGAGATCCTCTCGGCCGCCGCCTTTGCGAGCTCGCCGCCGTCGCCTCGCTCCACCTTAACCCTCGCCACCACCACCATTTGCTTTGACTCGCGCTGCTGCACCAAACCATCCATTCACCTGAGCCTAAAACCCACCGAAACCCCGACACCGTCGACACCCAAGCGTCTCCGCCGCCATCGACGTCGCCTCGCTCCCCACCGTCACCCCCGATGCTATCAGACGCAACCATAGAAGCCGCCGCCCTTGCTTGCATCGCCCGGTGCCCTCGCCTTCGCCGGGGACCCTCGAGAGTCGTTGCTCGCACCGAGCCAGACCCACCGCCGCCGTCGAGCTTCGCCGGAGCCACGCCGGACTTCGTCAACCTCGCCACTGTAAGCCCCGAGCCACCTCCACCGTTGGATCGTAGACGAATGTGCGAGATTAAACAACTTAAAATGCCCGAACCATTTTCTATTTATAATCGGTCGACCGCTGTTTTAGCCACCGCAGAGAACATCCGTAACCTACCACAGATCACCACGTGTCCCCTTAGCTAATCCGTAGCATTTGTTTTTTTTTCAGTTTGTGTTTTATTTACAAAATTAGTTCTCTTCTTAGATTGTTAATATCTTTTTGAATTATAATTATTATTGAGTGATTATTTTTGCATTAGATTTATTATTTCTTCTAGTTTCTGTAGATACAAAGTTTGTCCATGTTTGAAAATTTTAAATTTGAATTCAAACAGATTTGATTCAAACCCTATTTTGCCCATAACTATTACTTAAAAATAGATCTTTAGTTGAATCTTTTTGCTCCTGTTTTGTAGTTAAATTTTCTAGCCAAAGTAGTAATAAAATTATTTTTTCTATATATTTTATTTCTGTTTATATCAGATTCAAAATCTGGTTTGTTTAGGTGATTTTATTTAGAAAGAAAAGTATTTATTTTAATTTCTAGTTTTCCTTTTGTGAAATTTTTGACAAATTGTTTTATGTTTCTGTTAGTCAATAGTAGCCACTTTCATTTGTAGTTAAAATAATTTTTATTATTTTCGTTTCTTTTGTTTTGTATGAAAACTTGTTTTGTTCATAAGTGGAGTTTTATAATACCTTTTAGGTTGATTTTTTTTTGCATAGAAACCTTTAGGTAAAACTCTTTCTGTTATTTTCATAAAAACTTTATTTCTTTTCTGTTATTTTATTGTTTTACAATTTTCTTTGCTGTTAAGTTTTATTAGGACAAAAACTTGTATTGCTTAGTATGTTACTCTTTATACTTTCTTTAGTTGTTCTTCAAAAAGTAATTCCTTTTGCTAGTAAAAGGTTTAGTAAAATGTTTTCTATTAAGTCTTTATTGTTGATGTTTTGTTGCTGTTGATAATAGGTTATTTATAGGGAAAACTATTCTTAGTTGCTTTGACAAGTTTTATGGTTTTAACTTTGTCTTAAGTATTTCCTTCATCTCCACACTAGAGTGTTTAGTAATTGCTTTTGCATCTTGATTGCTAGAATGATTGCTAGATTGAATGCTTATGAATGTCATGTTTGTATAATATAGATTTCATCGAAGAGACGAATAGTTCCGTCAACTTATTTCTAAGAGCGCATCTTCATCAACTATACCAGGCAAGTTCACTTTGATCATCTTACAATACCTATGTTTTATTTACATTAGAATCAATCTTTCCACCTTACATCCAGTAGGATATTGAGCTTGCACTTAAGGTAGTATCATGAGGTAGGAAAATCCCAATACCCCTGTTACCATTGTCCGGGAAGGGATGTTATACTGCATTATTGCTACGCTCTAGTAGACGGGGGTTGGATGTGTGATACAAGAGTGTCGTGAGGATTAATAATTCAAGACATGCATGATGAATAAGACTTCAAGACTTCAAGGACTCAATATACCTCTGGGTGGAATGGTATGCATCTGGCAACCTGATATCTATCATGGTTATGCCCGGAAATCCTGGTATCTACCTGTGATCATTCCGAAGGAATGCCACCCAGGCTCAAAGAGATGGATGGATACTTAAAGTCCGAAAAGCTTACATGTGCAACTGCAAGTCATTATGGGCTCTGGCTCGGTTGACCTTAGTCGTGACTCTGGTAGGTCAGATTGCTACTAGATGTAGAAGAACGGCAGGATTGGATGGCACTAACTTTCTGTCGGATGATCGCTTTGGAAGACCATGTTTCGATCGTCCCATTCTCAAACACCAGGCAGTGCGAGGACATAATGGGAGGGATCAAATCTTGCGGGTAAATTGTACAAACCTCTGCAGAGTGCTAAACTAATCGATTAGCCGTGTCCCCGGTTACGGACAACATGAGCACTGGACATGATGCTATCAGCAAGTCTCAACACAATTAATTATGATGAGTGGGTTTATTGATAATTTTGGGATATGAGAATTGGTTGGCGGAACCATCTCATTAACAACCAACTTTTGCAGTGATGTTCCGTTTGACTCATTTGTTGTAAGGAAAATATAATCAGCTTTTCTGCAAAAACTCAAACACAGAACCACAAAGCCTTATTGCATATAGTATAGACTTTTCATCTGCTTTCTATTGTGATCTTTCCGGTACATTCAATGTACTGACCTACATGGCTGCAATGTCTCATGTTGCAGATATTTCTATGATGAGTAAGAGTTATGATATAGGGTTACGGTCTACACTCAACTTTTCGTTGGCGTTGATGGGACTCCACACCCTTATTGATTTGTTTTCCGCTGTGATAAATAAGGTATACCCTGGATCTACAGTATTTAGTTTACATGTGATGTTATGGTATTTCATCGAAGTACTGTGTGTGCCAGCATACTGATCCAGGGATGGCATAGAAAACACAGAGGCACCGATCCATTTGGCTCGGGTCGCTACAGAGATGGTATTAGAGCACATGTTAACTGTAGGACGTGACCCTAGAAACTGGAAAGCCCTAGGAAAGAATATCTCTAAAACTTTATTTTTCAAATGGATCCTTTACTTCTCACCCTTTCTGAGTTTTATCAAATATTCCTCTTACCCCAAATAGTTAGGCAATACCATTGTCCCTTTTGACCACTCGGAGGAATCAACTAATGTCACTCCAAGCAGGACAAGATATCGGACAACTGGATACCAACTCCGACAAAAAGGATTTTACTATGGAAAGAGCTACAACAATTGAAGACTATGAAGACCCGAAGAAATTGAAGACCCTGAAGAAATTCCAAGATTTATATGATCCCTAGAAGACCAAACCCCTATTGTATACTCACGTTAGATATGATGATTTGTGAGTTGTCATTTGTGTGTGTTTTTCTGACAGGCACAAAATAAAACCATTTTCGAAACTATTGTTTGTATTGTGTGTATCTCTCTATCTCTATCTCTCTCTTATCTCACCCCAAAACCTTTGGACCCAATAGATGATGAATGAAGATAGACTTGCATTCTCTGGACCAATGACTCAGCTAGAGGTAGAACAGTGGATACAGAACATAGAAGGTCGCATGAAGGAGTACTGTATTGAAGGGGAGTATATGGTTCCATACACCCTATGACGCATCACACCAGGTGCTGCAACATGGCGAGAGATGCATCAAGCTATACAAGGATGGAATGGATAAAATGCTTGGGAAGAACTCAAGACAATTCTACTTAGATCTCGTCTTATCGAGAAGCTTTGTGACCATAAAATGAAGAAGCCTTGTGCCTACAAGATCTATGGAGAAATAGGACACACCCATGAAGAACACAAGGATGGATGCCCTCATTGTGAAGGAAATCACCCAGTTGAAGAATGCCCAACTAGGCAAGTTACTTGTTTCTTATGTGAAGGAACCACACACTATCCTGCTCAGTGCCACATTTTTCCCCAAGTGTAACAAACTATAAAGCAACAGAAAGAAAATATGAAGGAAGCTCTCAGTAAAGGTATGCAGGAAGATATACCAGACCCACTTGGAGATACCTCAATGGAGGAGTACACCAAGGCATGCTATTCATGTGGAGAAGAAGGACATATCTCCTAGAATTATCCGAAGGAGTATTTGGAAGAATTCCAGACAGTGGAATTTGAGTATGACCCACAGGAAATAGGAGCCCTGATCAGTACGAAGACACCCAGGAAGAAGAAGAGAAAATATATCAGGAACCGTCCAATTCCTACACAGAGGGACTAGAGGGATGCCACTTGTTTCAAGTGCGGGGCCTCCGGTCACTATGCCAATATGTGCCTAGGAAAGGAACCAAGAACACAAGGATCGGACACAATCACCAAGAAGCCCTGAGACTTGACGGGGGTCATCTGTTTTCATTGTAGGAGAGCAGGACATTATGCCAATGAATGTCTAGGAAAGAATCCAGGAACCAAAGGAGCTTATGTAATCACAAAGAAGCCCCTAGACTCAACGTAAGTCATTGGGATACATTGCAAGGAAGCCCGCCATTGTACTGATAAAATGTCCCGACAAGGAGAAAGCTGGAGCTAAGTAGTTGAGATTTTAATATTGGTAATAAGTGTAGTAGGAAGCACTCTTATTTTCATGAGGTTATGGAGTTCAATTATGTAACGGAAGTCTAATTGTAATGAGTTCATGAATCAATAAAAATTAATGTGTCATGATTTCCTACGTCAAACTGCATGAGTTGTTACTCTATAAACAAATATCTCTGACCATTTTCGAGGATATGAGAAAATGTGGTCTACATGCATTTTTAGATTTCTTTTTAAGTGTGGTAGTAATCGGTAAAACCACAAGAACAAAGGAAAAGATAATCTACCGTTCATGCCAAAGAGTTTGGACAAATGAATAAAGATGGAAGTAACGCTTGACCATACCAAACTACATGGATGAAATGATTTGTAATAAAGTACTTTTCAATTTGGAGTTTTGAGAAGTGATTAAGGATGGAATAAAGGGTTGGATATGAAAAGAATATGATTCATGGTTGAACAAGTACCTTTTAATGGTGAACAGGCCAATGGAAAGGAAAATGTATTTCACAGAGCAGAGTCTGGACAAAAAAAGTCTGAGAATTATTTTAATATGTTGGTTACCCCAAGAGTATGAAGGAATGAAGTACTAATGGATTTAATGAGGTATCTGGAACGACAGTAACCCCACGGATGAGTTAAAGCTATACGAGTGATGAACTGGGCCCATAACCCACAGGCCCCCGAGTAATAGGAGCAATCACTACCTTGTTGAAGAAGGAATTTGGAAGAAGTTGTGATTGGATCAGCAGACGTTTCTTAGGAGGATACGAAAACCCAAGAGTTGTGAAGAAACGATAGACGTTTTGTTCAGCTTGCAGAATCAATGGAATTATCCGAACTTCATTCGTGGACAAGAGAAATTCTGCAATGTTCGTGAGGATGCCCAAGTGTTAGAATACGTGATTCACTGTCTGCGTATGTAGTAATGATTCAAGTACGGGATGGATTGGCCCCCATACCGGAGACTTCTATCATGAACTATCATATGTTGATGGAAAATCAGAGAGCCTTAAAACCTTAGAAGAGTGCCGGTACGACAAGCCAAAAAACCTAACATGGCAGGATGATGGAATCCTGTACACGCAACCGTTGCCAATTGTAAGTATACGGTGAGATTCGACCCAGACCTATTTCCTGCAGGAGAAACCATTAATTGATTGACCACCATGAGATTTCGATAGTTGTTTCGTATTGGCGACAGACCCGTCAGTTAAGAAGACCCAGTCTTGGAAGAAAGAGTTGAGGAAAAGGTTATGCCCCTACCGGAAGAGCCTCAGTGAAGGAGTTATTCCATAGAATATGAGAAGACCGACACCGTCAGATATAAGGATGGAGTACGTGAGTTTTGATGGACCCATGACTTTGATTTCAAGTGTGGTAGTACCCCAGACTTTTCCGATAAATAGGTTTGCTAGAAGACCACAAACCCTAACCTTTTCTCTCTAGCCTGTTCGAATCTCGAGGACGAGATTCATTTTAAGTGTGGTAGTTTGTAACATCCCAAAATTCTAAATTTTGGAATGTTATATTAAATAAATAATTATAATTGTTATTCTGATTGTTGTGTGATTGATTGTTTGAAATTGAGTGGAAATTTGGAACTTTTTGAAACTTGAATGAGAGGGAATGAAATGACTTTCCCAAACATTCACTTTGCATTTTGACCTCAATGAATTCAAATTCAATTCATCACAAAACCCTAGAGTGAAGATGATATGACTTCTTCCATTAAAAGAAATAAAAAGGGATTTGAATATGAATTGTATTTCATTTGAAATATTTCAAACCAGAAACTTTATGCAACTCAATGAGTTTCATGAGAGAAGATAAAATGACTTCTTGAAATTCTAAGAAAGAGAGCTGGAAGTTTCAAAGAATCATTTTGAAAGTCATCTTTGAAACCCACTTTCATTCTGAACTTATTTGAATTTCCAAATTTCAAATTCTCTGAAAGTGTTTAAAAATGAGAGGAGTAATATGACACTTAAACATGAGAGCCATTTGAAATTTATTTGAGCAAAGGAAAAATCAGAAAAGATTTGGGAAAGTTTTGGATTTCAAATTCAAAACCATTTTTGGTGTGGTTTGCAAATTATTTTTCTCCAACAATAAAAATTTATGAAAAGTAGGGTAAAATGATTCCCTTCAATAGAAAAATGGAGAAAAATGAATTTGAAATCATTTTGGTATTTTAAAAATTATTTTTATTGGGTTTTATTGCAACAGCAGCACTATTTGAATTGTTAGATTTTCTGTGGACTTTAATTGCATTTGAAAATACGTTCATGATTTAGGAAATATTTTTCTGAAAATTATGATATAAAATATGTATATATAAAATTTTATTTTATTTTATTTATTTGCATTTTGTTTGTCTTTGACTTTATTTTAACAAAAAAGGAAAACTCTTTTTTTAAAGGCTGGAGCCCTTGGACCGTTAGCCACCGCGAGGCCCAGTCCCAGCGTGCCTGAGCCAAATCCCCAACGGATCGCTCGCCCGATCTGTTCCCACCTCTCTCTCTCGCACTACACCCCGGTCCCATCGCCAGACGGAAACTCCTCCGCGCTCACCTTCCTTCCTCGCCGTGATTTCCTTCCTTCCCCGGAGATCCTCGCTCGATCCCAATTTGCTACCGATTCTGTGCGCCCCCTACCCCAAGTCTTCGCCCCTATAAAGCCTCGGCTCCCCGCACCCGATTCCCCCCTACACCCCCTCCATCCTCGCACCACCACACCCCAATCGCTCGTCGGAGATCCTCTCGACCGCCGCCTTTGCGAACTCACCGTCGTCGCCTCGCTCCACCTTAACCCTCGCCACCACCACCATTTGCCTCGACTCGCGCCGCTGCACCCAACCATCCATTCACCCGAGCCTAAAACCGACCGAAACCCCAACACCGTCGACACCCGAGCGCCGTTGCCGCCATCGACGTTGCCACGCTCCCCACCGTCACCCCCGACGCTATCCGACGCAACCATAGGAGCCGCCACCCTCGCTTGCATCGCCCGGTGCCCTCGCCTTCGCCGGGGACCCTCGGGACCCGTTGCCGAACCGAGCCAGACCCGCCGCCGCCATCGAGCTTCGCCGGAGCCTCATCGAACTTTTCAACCTCGCCACTGTAATCCCGAGCCACCTCCATCGTCGGATTGTAGACGAACACGCGAGATTAGACGACTTAAAATGCCCGAAACGTTTTCTGTTTTGAATCGGTCGACCGCCGTTTTAGCCCCCGAAGCAAACATCCGTAACCTACCACAGATCACCACGTGTCCCCTTAGCCAATCTGTAGCATTTTGTTTTCAGTTTCTGTTTTATTTACAGAATTATTTCTGTTCTTAGATTGTTAATATCTTTTATAGTTTTTATTATTTTTGAGTGATTCTTTTTGCACTAGTTTTATAATTTCATCTAGTTTCTGTAGATACCAAGTTTGGCCATGTTTCAAAATTTTAAATTTGAATTCAAACAGATTTGAGACAAACCCTATTTTGTCCATAACTATTATTTAAAAGTAGATTTTTAGATGAATATTTCTGCTCTTGTTTTGTAGTTAAATTTTCTAGCCAGAGGAGTAATAAAGTTTACTTTTCTTTATATTTTATTTATGTTTAGATCAGATTCAAAATCTGGTTTATTTAGGCGATTTTATTTAAAAAGAAAAACATTTGGGTGGAATGGTATCGTGAGGATTAATAATTGAATACTTGCATGATGATCAAGACTTCAAGGCTTCAAGGACTCAATATACCTCTAGGTGAAATGGTGTGCATCTGGTAGGCTAATATCTATCATGGTTATGCCCGGGAATCCTGGTATCTACCTGTGATCATCCCGGCGGATTGCCACTCAGGCTCAAAGAGATGGATGGATACTTCAAGGCCGGAAAGCTTACGTGTGCAACCACAAGTCATTATGGACTCTTGCTTGGTTGACCTTAGTCGGGACTCTGGTAGGTCAGACTGCTACGAGATGTAGAAGAACGGTAGGATTGGATGGGCACTGACTTTCTGTCGGATGATCGCTTTGGAAGACCATGTTTCGATCGTCCCATTATCAAACACCAGGCAGTGCGAGGACATAACAGGAGGGATCGAATCTTGCAGGTAAAGTGTACAAACCTCTGCAGAGTGTTAAACTAATCGATTAGTCGTGTCCCCGGTTACGGACAACATGAGCGCCGGAGATGATGCTATCAGCCAGTCTCAACACAATTAATTATGATGAGTGGGTTTATTAATAATTTTGGGATATGAGAATTGGTTGGCGGAACCATCTCATTAACAACCAACTTTTGTAGTGATGTTCCATTTGACTCCTTTGTTGTAGGGAAAATATAATCATCTTTTCTTCGAAAACTCAAACATAGAACCACAAAGCCTTATTGCATATAGTATAGACTTTTCATCTGCTTTCTATTGTGATCTTTCCGGTACATTCAATGTACTAACCTACAAGGCCGCAACGTCTCATTTGCCGATATTTCTACGACGAGTAATAGTTACGATATAGGGCTACGGTTTATACTCAACTTGCCGTTGGCGTTAATGGGACTCCACACCCTTATTGATTTGTTTTCTACTGCGATAAATAAGGTATACTCTAGTTCTGTGGTATTTATTTTACATGTGATGTTATGGTATTTCATTGAAGTACTGTGTGTGCTAGCATACCGATGCAGGGATGGCACATAAGGCACAGAGGCACCAATCCATTTGGGTCGGGTCGCTACACAACCTTGATCGAGTTATGCAGAGATGTGAAGAAACTAATCTTGTCTTGAATTGGGAGAAGTTCCACTTTATGGTGAATGAAGGTATAGTCCTCAGGCATAAGATTTTCGAAAGAAGTATTGAGGTAAACAAAGTTAAAGTTGATGCAATTGAGAAAATGTCGTGTCCTAAAGATAACAAAGGTATTCGAAGTTTCCTTTGTCATTCTGGTTTCTATAGAGGGTTCATTAAAGATTTCTCTAAAATTTCTAGGCCTCTTACCAATCTTTTGCAAAAAAAGATTTTCCATTTATTTTTGATGATGATTGTTTAGAAGCCTTTGAAATACTTAAGCAAGCCTTAATTTCTGCACCTATTGTTCAACCACCTGACTGGAACTTACCCTTTGAAATAATGTGTGATGCTAGTGATTATGATGTTGGTGTTGTTCTAGAACAAAGAGTTTATAAGAAATTGAATGTTATTCATTAAGCTATTAAAAGTCTAGACACTGCTCAAAGGAATTATGCTACTACCAGGGACGGATCTAGGATTGTAACATAGGGGGGCAAGATTTGCCTCTAGTGTGGATTCTGTTTAAAAAAATCTTGCAGCGACAGTAGCCTAGGTTGATGAACTAAATTTTAATGAACCTAAGAAAATTGGTGTTAGCTATGAATAGTTCAATTTTAATCAAAAAAAATTAGAAATAAAAATTTGAAAGCAATTCACATGTATGCTACAAGGATAAAAAAATGTAAAAACTGCTCCTAATGTAAAGGCACAAATTAGTCTAATATAGCAACATAAGCCATGGACAGATGGACTAAATAAGAGAATGACAAAAAAGACGGCTCAAAGAAAACAAAAACAGAGGAGAGTAATCTAACGATTTTTGTTGCCTCGTTGACCCTAATGTTGTCTATGCGGCTGGCCGATCGTCCGTTCGTCCGTGCAAGATCTCCCTCGCTGGCTGGAGTTAGATTCGATTGGATGTTGTAGGTAGATGAATCAGGCGGCAGGCGACTAGGCGTGAGGCGTCGATCCATAGCGTCCGTGAAACATATGCGTGCATGCGTGCATTCCTTATCTAGCCGGCAAGCCACTTTGTCTTTCACTTTGGGCCTTTTTATTTTCTATTGGGCTTGACCTACACTCCGATGGACACGGCCTAGGCTCTGGAGGTGTTTCATGCTACGTCGTTACAAAGAGGGGCATGCCGATAGGGGGCGAAACACGTCACGAGTATGCATGATTAGAGAAAACCTATGCTAAACCAGATCGCTGTTAAGCACAAATTAGATCAATAAGGGGTCTCGCCCCCCTCATCCCCCCTTGCATTAGTCCCTGGCTACTACTGAAAAGGAATTTCTAGCCGTTGTGTTTGCATGTGATAAATTCGGATCTTATATAGTTGATTCTAAAGTAACAATTCACACCGATCATGCTGCTATTAAATATCTTATGGAAAAGAAAGATGCTAAACCTAGACTGATTAGGTGGATTCTTTTCCTTCAAGAGTTTGATTTGCATATTGTTGATAGGAAGGGAGCTGGAAACCCTGTAGCAGATAATTTGTCTAGGATGGAAAATGTTCTTGATGGCCCACTGCCTATTGATGATAGTTTTTCTGATGAGCAATTAGCTGTTATAAATCCTTCTACTTCTCGCAATAGTCCGTGGTATGCGGATTATGCTAATTACATTGTTGCTAAATACATACTACCTAATTTCACATACCAACAAACGAAAAAGTTCTTCCTTGACTTGAGACATTACTTTTGGATGACCCACATTTATACAAAGAAGGAGTAGATGGTATTATTAGAGGTTGTGTACCTGAGCATGAACTAGAACAAATCCTATGGAAGTGCCATTCCGAAGCATATGGACGACACCATGCGGGAGACAGAACTGCACATAAGGTATTACAGTCTTGTTTTATTGGCCTACTCTCTTCAAGGATGAACGTAAGTTTGTCCTTTCTTGTGATGAATGTCAAAGAATTGTTAATATTGGTAGACGTCGAGAAATTCCAATGAATTATTCACTTGTTATCGAGCCATTTGATGTTTGGGGCTTTGATTATATGAGACCTTTTCCTTCCTCTAATGAATATACTCATATTTTAGTTGTTGTTGATTATGTTACTAAGTGGGTATAAGCTATTCCAACTAGTAGTGTTGATCACAACACTTCTATTAAAATGCTTAAAGAGGTTATCTTTCCGACGTTTGGCGTCCCTAGATATTTGATGACTGATGGTGGTTCACATTTTATTCATGGTGCATTTCGTAAACTCTTAGCTAGATATGATGTTAACCATAGAATTGACTCTCCATATCATCCTCAATCTACTGGTCAAGTTGAATTGACCAATAGATAAATAAAGTTAATCTTGCAAAAGACCGTTAATAGATCTAGAAAGAATTGGTCTAAGAAACTAGATGATGCATTATGGGCATATAGAACTGCTTATAAAATCCTATGGATATGTCCCCCTATAAAATGGTCTATGGAGAAGCTTGTCATTTACCTATAGAATTAGAACATAAGGCATATTGGGCAATTAAAGAACTTAACTATGTCAAACTTGCCGCAAAAAGAGGTTATTTGACATGAGTTCTCTAGATGAATGGAGGACACGAGCTTATGAAAATGCCAAGATGTTTAAAGAAAAGGTTAAAAGATGGCATGACAAGAGAATACAAAAACAAGAATTTAACATTGGCGATCATGTTCTATTATACAATTCTCATTTCAGATTCTCTGGAGGAAAACTCCTCTCCAAATGGGAAGAACCCTACATTATCGAGGAGGTTTATCGGTCCGGAGCCATCAAGATCAACAACGCCGAAGGCACAAATTCTAAGGTGGTTAATGGGCAAAGAACTAAACATTATATTTTAGGTACACCCATTAACAAGGAAAGCAACATTATCCAAATGATGACACTAGAGGAGCACAAAAAAGAGACCTTATAGAACGCTCCAGAATCGTGAAAAAAGGCAGGTATGTGGTACGGTTGGCAAACCGACTCCAAAATTTTCATAATAGCATTTTTTGTTTGTTTCGGAATAAGTAAAAAATTGCAAAAATATTAACCACCCAGGAAAGTGCATGAGGTGGCCACGAACTAGGGGCTAGCCCTTCCCCCCAGGGCACGCCTGCTAGCTCGTGGGCCCCTCGTGGACATTCCCGACACCGTTTTCCTTTTGTAGACTTGTCCTGCACGAGAAAAATCATTATATATACTCCTTGATGTTTTGACCATAGTATCGCAAGTTTTCCCTCTGTTCTTGTTTTGAGATATTTTCTGTCAGGACTCCTAGATCAGAGAAGCGCTCATGCCCCCCCTAAGCGTCCGTGTGAACATTACAAGAAATATGTCAACTTGTGACCTTCTGTCAGTGACCCTAGAAGAAATGGTCGTAAGTCTACGACCATTTGAGACCAATTGGTCGTAAGCTGATCGGGGGGCTCCAAACCCTAAACCATAACGACTATTTTGGTTAGAAAGGTCGTAATTTACTTACACGAAATGGTCGTAAAGCAGACAGCACTAGTTCGCTGCCTTATTTCTAGCTGATCACGACCAATATAGATGGTCATAGCCTTGTAAATTGTGGTGCGTTGCTATGACTAGGCACCACCTCATCAGTTTTGCCTATGTGTCATGTCCATGTGTCAATTTTTACCATGGGTTGTGAAGCAGCCTACATTTCTGTCATTCTCAAAAATCCCAAACAATTCTCATAAATTCTTTGGATCATATATTCCTCAAACTAGATGAGTCCCCGCGCGTTGCTCGGGGCGTTAGGATGACAAACAGCTCATGTGAGAGATGTATTTTGCAAAAAATAAAAAATAAAATCATATGAAGAGATGCACATTCAGGAAGAAATAAAAGGAAGAGAAAATACTGATGATATAGTGAGGTGATACAGTTTTTCCTTGCGTGCATAAAAGGATTAGTCGAAAGACGTTTAGCAAAATGTCTGCTGAAATGAATCTGCTTGGTTTGGTTGAGTCAGCAGAGTATACAATCATATGCACCTAAATTTTAAAACAATCCATGTGTATAAGTAAATAGAGTTCAAGAATTAACAATGTTAAAATAAATGTAGTGTAGAGCGAGGTGCAAAATTGTTAATATATCAAATCTGTGACTATACTGATAACCTGCAAAGCTAACATACCTGAAGAAACAGTTGAGAACCCACCATATTTGCAACCAAGGTGACAACAAAAGACCTCAAATAAAAAAGCACTTGGATCAATCAAGAAATGTCGTGACCTGCAATAGTTTCTTCGAGTGTGTAGGTTTGGACAGTTCAATTGGGCATACCTTCGGAGTACCTAGAACTACTACTCTAAAGTAGAAAATTGGCCAATGATACGGGAAAATAATAAAGTAAACAATCACGTAGACCACCATGGAAAACCAAACATAACAGATAGACACATAAACGGAAGTACGCTAGGAATTTGTGAGGAAGACGTAGCGGAAACAGGAAGAGGAAAGGGGGAATGGTTGGACTCGAGGAAGATGAGAAAGGCCAGATGTACCACTTCGCAGACGAAGACAGCGGCAACAGGAAGAGGAGACGACGACGCCGCAGTGGCAGGTACGTTGAGCTCGGCGCTTCTGCCGAGACGGGAGGAAGAAGCTGAGAGCCGGAGATGGAGTATGCGAGATGGAAGGAGAAGAGTCTCCGCCCGTTACCGTTGATGGAGATTGAAGAGATGAAAAGGTAGAAGGGTCGCCATGGATATTGGAGAAGGCAGGAGCCTGCGATGGGTAATCCTAATCCTATGCATGGAAATAAAAGAACCCTCCCGTGGAGAAGACAGGAAGACAGGAGGCGATAGGTCTGGGAAATAAAAGACGCTAGCCTGGGAGAAGAAAGGAAGCGTCCCGACGGGAAACCATTGGAAAAAAATAATAGATCGCCAGCAAAATTCGTGGGAAAAACTTACGTGGCATCACCAGAATGCAGAAAAATCCTGTAGTGGATAAAAGATTGCTGACATGGCATAGAGATGATGTGGATAGGCTGCATGTTAATAGAAATAAAATAGTGGGGATCAACTATTTAGGTATTATAGATATGTCAAAAACATTCCTTGCCTAGTTCAAAAATAATTCAGGAATATTCATTTTCCTATTCTGTTCAGAATAACACTTTGTGAAGGAAGTACTATTTATATTTTCTTGATTGACCTCAAAAATTTTGGGCACTCTTTCCTGTCCAAATCATTGCCTCATGATAAAATTCAGCTCCATTTGCCTAGTAAATCGTCTTAGCAAATTTCCAAAATTTCTGTTCAGCTAGAAGCTTTGTGAAGGAAGTACTAGCTAGGCATATCCTAATGTGTTAAGTTTTTTCCACATCTTCTATATGTCCAACTAATAGCTCTCCACAAAATTTGAGCCCCATCTAACAATTCATGTGAGCTCACCGTCCAATCTTTGTTTCTGGCAATATTTTCAGTTTGTGAAGCAACCATATTTTATATTGCTTTCTAATTGCTGAAAAATTACCGGGACATGACCCTACCCATAAAACCTCCCTCCGCCAAATTTTAGCTCATTTAATTTAGCCAATTTCCCTCAATATTTCTCCCAATTTTCTATTCAGTGGAGAGCATTGTGAAGGAAGTGCCATTTTTATTTATTCAAATGCTATGAAACTTTTACAACGTCTTCATATGCCAAAATTATCATCCTTCTACAAATTACAGCTCAATCCAATAAACTATGTGAGCCCAGCTTCAATTTCAATTTTCTGGCCAGATTGCCACATTGCAAAGTAAGTGCTATCTAGGCCCCTCCTATTGCCCTCAAAAAAATTGGGCACTCTTCCTTACTCAAATCATTACCACATGCCAATATTCAGCTCAATTTGCCTAGTAAGTATTCCTCAACAAATTTCCAAAGTTTCTATCCAGATAGAAGCTTTGTAAAGGAAGTACTAGCTAGAATTATCGAAATGATCTGACATTTTTTCAGATCTTTCATTTGCTCAAATAATCACTCTCCACAAAATTTGAGCTTTATCTAGCAATCCATGTGAGCTCATCATACAATCTTTTATTCTGGTCATATTTTCAGTTTGTGAAGCAACTATATTTTATATTGCTTAATTATTGCTGAAACTTTACGAGGGCATGTTTCTAGCTATATAACTTCTCTCCACCAAATTTGAGCTCATTTAATTTAGCCCATTTCTCTCAATAATTTTCCCAAGTTTCTGTCCAGAGAAGAGCATTGTGAAGGAAGTACCACTTTGGAATGTCCAAATGGTATCCAATTTTTACAGTGCTTTCCTATGCCCAAATGACCATCCTCCACCAAATTGCAGCTCAATCCATTCATTCATTTGAGCCCAGCTTCAACATCCATATTTTTGTCCAGTGTGGTACTTTGCAAAGCAAGTGCCACCTAGGCTCCTCCATTTAAGCTGCAAATTTGCCAAAACAGCCTCCTTAGTAGATGATCATCCTCAGCCAAAACTCAGGCCCATTGGCCATGTGCATTTCCCCCACCGCTAATCAAACACTTGGTTGATAATTCATGTTTGAGCTTAGTTCAGTCTCTTCGTGAGATTCTTATGTTGTATTATTCTTCCTAACACCTACCGGGGGAGTTCCCAACCCACCAGACATGCCTAGGCCACCCAGAACGTGTGGCAACGCCATGGTCATGTGGCTGGCATGCCAGTTTATGCGCTCTGGAGTTGGGGCCCTCGGCCACCGTCCAAACCTCGACTTCTCTCCATCACACCATGTATCTATGATTAAATAGATACTTATGTACCTAGAAATGATTTTTGGGAAAAATCATGAGCAACCTATGAGGCAGTTGCAGTTCAAACTTAACCCACTTCCTACTGAATCGGTGGAAAATTTCTTTTTCACGAGAGGTGGATCAAAGCTTTTGACACCCAACCATTTGGTCAATTTTACATTAAATATGACCTAATATTTTATAAAATTGATTTGGTCCAATTTTGCAACAAATATATGGTAGGTCCTTCACAAAAAAACTCATTTTGGGCACTCAAAAAATGGAAAATAAATTTTCATCCAAGGAAAATGAAAACTTACTTAGGCAACATTGTTTTCCATTCCAATATGCACCCTTGTGCAAAATATGATATCATTTGAACAAACTATGCCATGAGTGTTGCCATAACAATGGCCATTTGCCTTGAAAGCCATGGATCTTCATACATGATAGCTCGTTTTCGACAACACTTTTTTAAAACAATTGCCATATTACAAGTTTATTATTTTTCCTTCTAACTTGGTCACATATAATGACACAATGTGAAGGTTTTCCATTTTTTGATTTCGTTTGAATTTTTCATGCCCGTTTCAAAATGCGGTCAAATCGGCGGGCATGACCGTTCCTAGCTAGTGGTTGAATCTTGGAAAAGTTTTGGTGTTTCTCTGATTAAATAGATATTTTTGTACCTATAAATTATTTTTGCAAAAAATCATGAGCAAACTATAACGCAGCTGCAGCTAAAATTTGACCCGCTTCCAACTGAATCGGCGGAAATTTGTCTTTTTCGTGAGAGGTGGATCAAAGCTTTTGACACCCAAACATTTGGTCAATTGTACATTAAAGATGGCCTAGTATTTCAGAAAATTGATTTGGTCCAATTTTGCAACAAATATATGGTAGGTCCTTCACAAAAAAACTCATTTTGGGCACTCGAAAAATGGAAAATAGATTTTTCATCCAAAGAAAATGAAAACTTCCTTGGGTAACATTTTTTGCCATTCCAAGATGCACCCTTGTGCACAATATTTGATCACTTGAACAAACTATGCCATGAATGTGGCCATAAGATTGATCATTTGGCTTGAAAGCCATGAATCTTCACACATGATAGCTCGTTTCGGAGAACACTTTTTTAAAATAATTCCTATATTACAAGTTTATTGTTTTTCATGGTATCTTGGTCACAAATAATGACACAATGCGAAGGTTTTCCATTTTTTGATTTTTTGTTAAATTTTTCAGGACCGTTTCAACATGCAGTCAAAACGGCGGGCGTGACCGTTCTTAGCTAGGGGTTGAATCTTGGAAAACTTTTGGTGTTTCTATGATTAAATAGATACTTTTGTAACTAGAAATGTTTTTTTCAAAAAATCATGAGCAAACTATGAGGCAGCTGTAGTTCAAAGTTGACCCCCTTCCTACTGAATCAGCGGAAATTTGTCTTTTTCACGAGAGGTAGATCAATAGCTTTTGACACCCAACCATTTGGTTATTTATACATTAAATATGGCTTAATATTTTAGAAAATTGAGTTGGTCCAAATTGACAACAAAGATTTGGTAGGACCTTCACAAAAAAAACTCATTTTGAGCACTCGAAAAATGAAAAACAAAATTTTCGTGCAAAGAAAATGAAAACTCGCTTTGAAAACATTGTTTGACAGTCCAATATGCACCCGTGTGTATAATAAGATATCATTTTTGAATTTTTCAGGTGAAAAATTAGAAGAAAAACATAAGGAAAAACACCATTACATGTGCTCTATTCTCATTGGTGGAATTAGTTGTCACACGGATCGATGACATGGCGCCCATCCATCCATCCATCTCTCCATCCAACATCCATCCATCCATCCATCTATCTACAGGAAGAAAAAAAAGAAAATGAAAAAGGGAAACCCCCACCCGCAGCCCTAACTCGGATCCCATCGCACTCTCCTCGCTCGTCCCCATCTCCCTCCCTCCTACCCATCTCCTCGCCACCGCCAGCTCCTCACTGTCCTCGGCCTCCTTCCGTGACGCGTCCCACAGCCACCACCACCGCGTCACCTGCCGGACGCCCTCGCAGGGGGTCGCATCGCAGCAGATCTCGGTGTCGCTGGCCCGGCCCCGTCGCCAGCGCAGCGTGCCGCTCGACGAGGATGTCGGCTACTACGTCCTCGCCGGGTTCCGCCCTCCCGCCGCGACCGCCGCGCGGGCCGCTCGATGCGCGACAGGAAGGGTGGCTCGGGCACGGGGCCCCAGCAGCCGCTGCTGATGGCGCCGACATCCTCGAAGCGGACCATCCTCAAGCGTCTCCCGTCGACGGATCTGGCGTCCCTGGCTACGCCGGTGGCGGTGTTCGGCGGGTGGGACTACGAGGCGCATCTGCGGGAGGATCTTATGCGTTGATGGATCGGCGGTCTGCTGGTGGATCCGGTTTTAGATTCTCCTATGCGTTGATGCATGTTGGTCTCGTCCGTAGTCTGAAGGATTCATGCTTACTTATGTTTCGTAGCCATAATCTGTTGGTAGATCGGGTCGCAGGTGTTTATTTTGAGCTGATGCATGTGGTTCTCGTCCGTAGTATGAAGGTTTTCTCCATGTGTTAGCTTGATAGATGTAAATATGCCTGTAGATCTAGCTTATAATCTCTTATGCCGATAAAAGTTGTTTTTGGCCGTAATTTTAAGGTGTTGCTCATGTCGTAGTCTTGATTTGTAGGATTTCTGTTATATGTTGCTAGCGTAGGATATGTTGCTCATGCCGTAGTCAGGTCTGTGAGTCGGGAGTAGAATATATGATTTCCCACTTCCAGTCTCTGGTATATATGTCGTGCCATGCCATGTTTCTTTTATACATGGAGAGTTAATTGGATCTAACTAGTGCGTGCAGTTTGATTGTCTTGAGTGTCATCATCTGATTTGCATCTATAAGATCATTTGATTTGTTAAGCTTGACAACTAGTACTTTTTAGTCTGTGTAACTTGTGTTCTAATGTTGAAAATATTCCCTAGAGGCAATAATAAATTGTTTATTATCATATTTACTTGTTCATGGTAATCGTCTATTATCCATGCTAGAATTGTATTGATCGGAAAAACAGATACATGTGTGGATACATAGACAACACCGTGTCCCTAGTGAGCCTCTATTAGACTAGCTCGTTGATCAAAGATGGTTAAGGTTTCCCAACCATGGACATGAGTTGTCATTTGATAACGGGATCACATCATTAGGAGAATGATGTGATGGACAAGACCCAAGCATAAGCATATCATTTGATCGTATTAGTTTATTGCTACTGCTTTCTTCATGTCAAGTATCTGTTCCTAAGACCATGAGATCATGCAACTCCCTGGCACCAGAGGGATGCCTTGTGTGTATCAAACGTCGCTTCATAACTAGGTGATCATAAAGGTACTCTACAGGTATCTCCAAGGGTGACTGTTGGGTTGGCATGGATCGAGACTGTGATTTGTCACTCCGTATGACGGAGAGGTATCTCTGGGCCCTCTCGGTAATACAACATCACAAGAAGCTTGCAAGCAATGTGACTAAGGAGTTAGTCACACTATCTTGTATTACGGAACGAGTAAAGAGACTTGCCGGTAATGAGATTGAACTAGGTATGGAGATACCGAAGATCGAATCTCGGGCAGGTAACATACCGCTGGACAAAGGGAACTGCATACGGGATTGACTGAATCCTTGACATCATGGTTCGCCCGATGAAGATCTTTGTGGAATATGTAGGAACCACTAAGCGCATCCAGATCCCGCTATTGGTTATTGGCCAAAGAGGTGTCTCGGTCATGTCTACATGATTCTCGAACCCGTAGGGTCCGCACGTTTAACATTTGGTGAGGCTAGAGTAGTATTGGGATATGTACGTTGGTGACCGAATGTTGTTCGGAGTCCCGGATGAGATCCCAGATGTCACGAGGAGTTTCGGAAGGGTACGGAGGTAAAGATTTATATATTTTGGTCGCCGGAAAAGTTTCAGGTATTACCTGTAGTGTACCGGGGTGCCGAAAAGGGTTCTGGGGGTCCACCGGGGGGTCCACCTGCCCCGTGGGCCCACATGGGCCATAGGGGGTGTGCCCTGGCCAACATGGGCCAGGTGCATCAGCCCCTAGAGGCGAATTAGGCTTGGGGGCAAGAGTCCCAAAGGGACAAGGCACCCCGGAGGTGCCTTGGAGGAGGGGGACTCCTCCCTTCCTCCCTTGGAGGAGGGGTCAAGGCTGCACCTCCCCTCTCCCCTTTTCCTCCTATATATAGTGGAGGGGAGGGGAGGGCTGCACATACCAATTCCTACGCCCCGGTGGCAGCCCTCCCTCTCCCGTTACTCCGTTTTCTCCTCAGATCGCATCTACGGTAGCGCTTGGCAAAGCCCTACCAGGATTGCTCCACCACCATCTCCACCACCCCGTCGTACTGGTTGAGATCCCATCTACTTATCCTCCCTCGCTTGCTGGATCAAGAAGGAGGATACATCATCGAGCCGCACGTGTGCTGAACGCGGAGGTGCCGTCCGTTCGGCGCTAGATCGGATCGGATCGCGATTTGATCGTGAAGAGTACGACTACATCAACCGCGTTATATACGCTTCCGCTTAGCGATCTACAAGGGTATGTATATACACTCCCCCTCTCGTAGCTATGCATCTCCATAGATAGATCTTGGGTGTTCGTAGGAAAAAATTTGTTTCACATGCAACGTTCCCCATCAGTGGTATCAAAGCCAGGTTTATGCGTAGATGATATGCACGAGTATAACACAAAAAGTTTGTGGGCATTGATGTTCAGATTGCTTACCTCCTTAGTCTTATTTTGATTCGGCGGTATTGTGGGATGAAGCGGCCAGCACCAACCTTACTTGTCCACGTACAAGAGACCGGTTCGACCAACTGACACGTAACTTAGTTGCATAAAGGTTACAGAGGCGGTCCTTGTAGAAGGTTAAAAGGCAACTTGAATATCACCGTTGTGGCTTTGCGTAGGTAAGAACGGTTCTTGCTAGTTGCTCATAGCAGCCACGTAAAACTTGCAACAACAAAGTAGAGGACGTCTAACTTGTTTTTGTAGGGCATGTTGTGATGTGATATGGCCAAGACGTGATATGATATATGTGATGTATGAGATGATCATGTTTTTGTATAGTTGTCACGACTTCCATGTCGATGAGTACGGCAACCGGCAGGAGCCATAGGGTTGTCTTTAATTTAATTCATGACCTACGTGTCAATATTTAAACGCCATGTAATTGCTTTACTTTATCACTATGCGTTAGCAATAGTTGTAGAAGCAATAGTTGTAGAAGCAATAGTTTGCGCGACAACCACATGATGACACGATGATGGAGATCATGGTGTCATGCCGGTGACGATGGAGATCATGCCGGTGCTTTGGAGATGGAGATCAAAAGCACAAGATGATGATGGCCATATCATGTCACTTATATGATTTGCATGTGATGTTTATCCTTTTATGCATCTTATTTTGCTTAGGACGACGGTAGCATTATAAGATGATCCCTCAATAAAATTTTAAGATAAATTGTGTTCTCCCCGAGTATGCACCATTGCGAAGGATCGTCGTTTCGAAGCACCTCGTGATGACCAGGCGTGATAGACTCTACGTTCGCATACAACGGGTGTAAACCAGATTTACACACGCAGAATACTTGGGTTAAACTTGACGAGCCTAGCATGTACAAACATGGCCTCAGAACACAGGAGATCGAAAGGTCGAACATGAGTCATATAATAGATATGATCAACATGGAGATGTTCACCATTGAAACCACCTCATCTCACGTGATGATCGGACATGGGTTGGTGGATTTGGATCATGTCACACTTAGACAACCTGAGGGATGTTGATTTGAGTGGGAGTTCTTTAGTAATATGATTAATTGAACTCATTATCATGAACATAGTCTAAGATGTCTTTGCAAATTATGTTGTAGATCAATAGCTCGCGATGTAGCTCCCCTGTATTTTGATACGTTCCTAGAGAAAATAGAGTTGAAAGATGATGGTAGCAATAATGCGGACTGGGTCCGTGATCTGAGGATTGTCCTCATTGCTGCTCAGAAGGCTTATGTCCTTGATGCACCGCTCGGTGCGCCACCCCCTCAAGTGTCGTATGTGGATGTTGTGAACGTCTAACACACATTCTTTACGGCTTAGAATCGGGGCTTCAAAGATGTTTGAACGCCATGGAGCATATGAGATGTTCCAAGAGCTGAAATTGGTATTTCAGGCTCATGCCCGTGTTTAGAGGTATGAGACCTCTAACAAGTTCTTTGCCTACAAGATGGAGGAGAATAGCTCAGTCAGTGGGCATGTGCTCAGAATGTCTGGGTGCTTCCATCGCTTGAATCAAGTGGGAGTTAATCTTCCAAATAAGATAGTGATTGACAGAGTTCTCCAGTCACTATCACCAAGCTACTAGAGCTTTGTGATGAACTATAACATGCAAGGGATGGAGATGATTATCCCGGAGCTATTCGTGGTACTTAAGGCCGCGGAGGTAGAAGTCAAGAAGGAGCATCAAGTGTTGATGGTAAGACCACTAATTTCTAGAAGGGTAAGGGCAAGAAGGGAAACTTCATGAAAGGCAAGCCAGTTGTCGCTCCAGTGAAGAAACCCAAGGTTGAACCCAAACCCGAGACTAAGTGCTTCTATTGTAAGGGGAACGGCCACTGGTAGCGGAACTACCCCAAATGCTTGGTATGTAAGAAGGCTGGCAAAGTCAACAAAAGTATATTTGATATACGTGTTATTGATGTGTACCTTACTAGTACTCCTAGTGGCACCTGGGTATTAGATACCGGTTCAGTTGCTAATATTGGTAACTCGAAACAAAAGCTGCAGAATAAACGGAGACTAGCTAAGGGCAAGGTGACTATGTGTGTTGGGAGTGTTTTCAAGGTTGATGTGATCACCATCGCACGCTCCCTCTACCTTCGGGGTTAATGTTGAACCTAAATAAATGTTATTTGGTGTCTGCGTTGAGCGTGAACATGATTAGATTGTGTTTATTGCAATACGATTATTCATTTAAGTCAGGGAATAATGGTTGTTCTGTTTACATGAATAATACCTTCTATGGTCATGCACCCAGTGTGAATGGTTTATTGAATCTCGATCGTAGTGATACACATGTTCATAATATTGATGTCAAAAGATGCAAAGTTAATAATCATAGTACCACATACTTGTGGCACTGTTGCTTAGGTCATATTGGCATAAAGCGCATGAAGAAGCTCCATGCTGATGGATCTTTGGACTCACTCGATGTTGAATCACTTGAGACATGCGAACCATGCCTCATGGGCAAGATGACTAAGACCTCGTTTTCCGGTACGATGGAGCAGGCAAGTGACTTATTGGAAATAATACATATTTATGTATGCAGTCCAATGAGTGTTGAAGCACGCGGTGGATATTGTTATTATCTTACCTTCATAGATGATTTGAGTAGATACAAATATATTTACTTGATGAAACACATGTCTGAAATTTTTGAAAAGTTCAAGCAATATCAGAGTGAAGTTGAAGATCATTGTGACAAGAAGATAAAATGTATACGATATGATCGTGGAAGTGAATATCTGAGTTACGAGTTTGGTATGCAAGACAATGTGGAAATTTTTTCACAACCCATGCCACCTGGAACACCATAGTGTAATGGTGTGTACGAATGTCATAATCGTACTCTATTGGATATGGTGCGATCTATGATGTCTCTTGCTGATTTGCCACTATCGTTTTGGGGTTATGCATTAGAGACAAGTAAATTCACTTTAAATAGGGCACCATCTAAATCCTTTGAGACGACATAGTATGAATTATGGTTTGGCAAGAAACCTAAGCTGTCGTTTCTTAGAGTTTGGGGATGCGACACTTCTGTCTGATAAGCTCGAACCCAAAGCGGAAAAGTGCATCTTCATAAGATACCCTAAAGCAAAAAATTGGGTATACCTTCTATCACAGATCCAAAGGCAAAGTCTTTGTTGCCAAGAATGGATCCTTTCCAGAGAAGGAGCTTCTCTCGAAAGAAGTGAGTGGGAGGAAGGTAGAACTTGATAAGGTTATCGAACCTTCACTTGAATTGGAAAGTAGCGCAACGCAGAAAAGTGTTCTTGTGATGCATACACCAATTGAAGAGGAAGCTAATGATGATGATCATGAAACTTCGGATCAAGTTACTACCGAGCCTCGTAGGTCGACAAGGACTCGTACCGCCCCTGAGTGGTACGGCAATCCTGTATAGGAGGTTATGTTGTTAGACAACAGTGAACCTACGAGCTACGAAGAAGCGATGGTGGGCCCGAATTCCAACAAATGGCTAGGAGCCATGAAACCCGAGATAGGATCCATGTATGAAAACCAAGTATGGACTTTGGTAGAATTGCCCGATGACCGCCAGGCCATTAAGTACAAATGGATCTTTAAGAAGAAGACCGACGCTGATGGTAATGACACCATTTATAAAGCTCGACTTGTCGCAAAGATGTTTCCGACAAGTTCAAGGAGTTGACTACGATGTGATTTTCTCACCCGTAGCGATGCTAAAGTCTATTGGGATTATGTTAGCAGTTGCTACATTTTTCCATTACGAAATCTGGCAGATGGATGTCAAAACAGAGTTTCCTTAACGGTTTCCATGAGGAAAGGTTGTATGTGATACAACTGGAAGGTTTTGTCGATCCTAAGGATGCTAAAAGGCATGCAAGCTCCAGTGATCCTTCTATGGACTGGTGCAAGCATCTCGGAGTTGTAATATACGCCTTGATGCGGTGATCAAAGCTTTTGGGTTTATACAAGTTTGTGAAGAAACTTGTATTTACAAGAAAGTGAGTGGGAGCACTATAGCATTTCTGACAAGTATATGTGGATGACATACTGTTGATCGAAAATGATGTAGGATTTCTGGAAAGCATAATGGGTTGTTTGAAAGGAGTTTTTCAAAGGAAGACCTGGGTAAAGCTGCTTACATATTGAGCATCAAAATCTATAGAGATAGATCAAGATGCTTGATAAGACTTTCACAGAGCACACACCTTGACAAGATTTTGAAGGAGATCAAAATGGATCATTCAAAGGAGTTCTTGCATGTATTGTAAGGTGTGAAGTTGAGTAAGACCTCAAAGCTCTGCAGAAGAAAGAGAAAGGACGAAGGTCGTTACCTATGCCTCAGCCATAGGATCTATACTGTATGCCATGCTGTGTACCTCATGTGATGTGTGCCTTGCCATAAGTCTGGCAAGGGGGTACAAGAGTGATCCAGGAGTAGATCACTGGACAGCGGTCCAAATTATCCTTAGAGGACTAAGGAAATGTTTCTCGGTTATGGAGGTGATAAAGAGTTCGTCGTAAAGGGTTATGTCGATTCAAGCTTTGACACCGATCCGGATGACTCTGAGTCGTAAACTGGACACGTATAGTGGAATGGTCATTTGAATAGCTCCAAGTGGAACGTGGTAGCAGCATCTACAATATGTCATATAGATTTGTGAAGTAAACACGGATTTGAATGTTGCAGACCCGTTGACTAAAACCTCTCTCATAAGCAAAACATGATCAAACCCCAGAACTCATTGGGTGTGACTCACATGGCGATGTGAACTAGATTATTGACTCTAGTGCAAGTGGGAGACTATTGGAAATATGCCCTAGAGGCAATAATAAATTGTTTATTATCATATTTCCTTGTTCATGATAATCGTCTATTATCCATGCTAGAATTGTATTGATCGGAAACTCAGATACATGTGTGGATACATAGACAACACCGTGTCCCTAGTGAGCCTCTACTAGACTAGCTCGTTGATCAAAGATGGTTAAGGTTTCCTAACCATGTACATGAGTTGTCATTTGATAATGGGATCACATCATTAGGAGAATGATGTGATGGATAAGACCCAACCGTAAGCATAACATTTGATCGTATTAGTTTATTGCTAGTTCTTTCTTCATGTCAAGTATCTGTTCCTCAGACCATGAGATCATGCAACTCCCTGGCACCGGAGGAATGCCTTGTGTGTATCAAACGTCACTTCGTAACTGAGTGATCATAAAGGTACTCTACAGGTATCTCCAAGGGTGACTGTTGGGTTGGCTTGGATTGAGACTGGGATTTGTCACTCCGTATGACGGAGAGGTATCTCTGGGCCCTCTCGGTAATATAACATCACAAGAAGCTTGCAAGCAATGTGACTAAGGAGTTAGTCATGGGATCTTGTATTATGTAACGAGTAAAGAGACTTGCCAACAACGAGATTGAACTAGGTATGGAAATACCGACGATCGAATCTTGGGCAAGTAACATATCGCTGGACAAAGGGAACTACATACGGGATTGACTGAATCCTTGACATCGTGGTTCGACCGATGAAGATCTTTGTGGAATATGTAGGAACCACTATGGGCATCCAGGTCCCGCTATTGGTTATTGGCCAGAGAGGTGTCTCGGTCATGTCTACATGATTCTCGAACCCGCAGGGTCCGCACGCTTAATGTTCGGTGACGCTAGAGTAGTATTGGGATATGTACATTGGTGAACGAATGTTGTTTGGAGTCCCGAATGAGATCCCGGACGTCACGAGGATTTCCGGAATGGTCTGGAGGTAAATATTTATATATTTTGGTCGCCGGAAAAGTTTCGGGCATTACCGGTAGTGTATCGGGGTGCCGAAAAGGGTTCTGGGGGTCCACGGGGGGAACCACCTGCCCTATGGGCCCACATGGGCCACAGGGGGTGTGCCCTAGCCATCATGGGTCAGGTGCATCAGCCCCTAGAGGAAAATTAGGCCTGGGGGCAAGAGTCCCAAAGGGACAAGGCACCCCGAAGGTGCCTTGGAGGAGGGGGACTCCTCCCTTCCTTATAAAGGGAGGACTCTCCCTTGGTCGCCGGACCCTCCCTTGGAGGAGGGTTCAAGTCTGCGCCTCCCCTCTCCCCTTTGCCTCCTATATATAGTGGAGGGGAGGGGAGGGCTGCACACACACCAATTCCTACGCCCCGGTGGCATCCCTTCCTCTCCCGTTACACCGTTTTCTCCTCAGATCGCATCTACGGTAGCGCTTGATGAAGCCATGATGGGATTTCTCCACCACCATCTTCACCCTGCCGTCGTGATGGTTAAGATCCCATCTTCTTATCCTCCCTCGCTTGTTGGATCAAGAAGGAGGAGACATCATCGAGCCGCACGTGTGCTGAACGCGGAGGTGCCGTCCGTTCGGCACTAGATCGGATCGCGATTGGATCGTGAAGAGTACGACTACATCAACCGCGTTATATACGCTTCTGCTTAGTGATCTACAAGGGTATGTATATACACTCCCCCTCTCGTAGCTATGCATCCCCATAGATAGATTTTGGGTGTTCGTAGGAAAAAAATTGTTTCCCATGCAACGTTCCCCATCATCTAACACATGTTTACTTGGATATTGCAGTTTCAGCCATGGGTAAGGAGAAGACTCACATCAACATCGTGGTCTTTGGCCATGTCGACTCTGGCAAGTCGACCACCACTGGCCATCCGATCTACAAGTAGTGGTATGTAGTGTGTTTTTATTTTTTTGCATGATTTACCCTTCAGACTGAACCCAAACCCCCTCTTATATTTTATTGAACCCAAACCCCTATTTATATTTTACTGAATCCAAACCAAAATGCTCTAAAATCAGTTGAATGTTTGTGGTTCTGCTTGGGTTTTCCTGCGGCTGCTGCTCTGTTTCGCGTTGGGTTCTAATTTTGGTCTGCTATTGTTGTTTGGTGGTGTTGCAGGCGCGCCGCGAAGAAGAACAAGGCAGAGAAGGACCCAAACAAGCCCAAGCGACCCCCGAGCGCCTTCTTCGTCTTCAAGTGAGTCCCCCGATTCGATTACTTGTTGTATTTCAATTTGCATTGTTTTCCTGTGTTTTCGTGTGGCATCGTGTCCTGACCGAGGATTTGGTGTGTGTTCGTCTTCGCAGGGACACCTTCAGTAAGGAGTACAAGGAGAAGAACCTCAACGTCAAGCATGTCTCCGTGGTAAGCGTCTCGGCTCCATCCCATCTCCCCTCCGCGCCTTTGTCTCTTTCTATTCGTTTGATCTGGTGGTGCGGCCATGGTTTTCCTTGTGAATTCCGTGTCCTGATTTGGTTTTGGGTTGGTCGAATCGCAGATTGGCAAGGCCGGTGGCGAGAAGTGGAAGTCTCTCAGTGATGCTGTAAGTCGCCTGTTTCTCATTTTGTCTTTGTCACTTCTCTATTTGTTGCTGTTCTCCGTCTCATATCAGTGCCTGCTCGATGATGTGATGGAAATTAATGTCTACTACACAACTTGTTCTTATAGACTCGTGTTGGGCCTCCAAGCGCAAAGTTTTGTAGGATAGTAGCAAATTTCCCTCAAGTGGATGACCTAAGGTTTATCAATCCGTGGGAGGTGTAGGATGAAGATGGTCTCTCTCAAACAACCCTGCAACCAAATAATAAAAAGTCTCTTGTGTCCCCAACACACCAAATACAATGGTAAATTGTATAGGTGCACTAGTTCGGCGAAGAGATGGTGATACAAGTGCAATATGGATGGTAGATATAGGTTTTTGTAATCTGAAAATATAAAAACAGCAAGGTAACAAATAGTAAACAACGAGCAAAACGGTATATTAATGCTTGGAAATAAGGCCTTGGGTCCATACTTTCGCTAGTGCAATCTCTCAACAATGCTAATACAATTGGATCACATAACCATCCCTCAATGTGCAACGAAGAATCACTCCAAAGTTCTTATCTAGCAGAGAACATAAGAAGAAATTGTTTGTAGGGTACGAAACCACCTTAAAGTTATCATTTCTGATCGATCTATCCAAGAGTTCGTACTAAAATAACACCAAGTTATCCTTTCCGATCAATCTATCTAAGAGTTCGTAATAAAATAACATCATATGATACGCATCAACCAACTCTAATGTCACCTAGATACTCCAATGTCACCACAAGTATCCATGAGTTAATTATACGATACGCATCAAACAATTTCAGATTCATAATACTCAATCCAACACAAAGAACCTCAAAGAGTGCCCCAAGATTTCTACCAGAGAAAGTAGGACGAAAACGTGCATCAACCCCTATGCATAGATTACCCCAATGTCACCTCGAGAATCTGCGAGTTGAGTGCCAATACATAGATCAAGTTCTCTCAAATCCATGAAAGTATTCAATCCGGTAATAACGAAATCTCAAAGGGAAAACTCAATTCATCACAACAAGATAGAGAGGGGAAAACACCATATGATCCAACTATATTAACAAAGTCCGTGATACATCAAGATCGTGCCATCTCAAGAACACGAGAGAGAGAGAGAGAGAGAGAGAGAGAGAGAGAGAGAGATTGAACACATAGCTACTGGTACAAACTGTCAGCCCCGAGGGTGGACTACTCCCTCCTCGTCATGGCCGCCGCCGGGATGATGAAAATGGCCACCGGAGATGATTTACCCTCTCCGGGAAGGTACTAGAATGCCTCCAGATTGGTTTTTCGTCGATACAGAGAGTTGCGGCGGCGAAACTTCTCGTCTAGGGTTATTTCTGGGGGTTTCTGAATATATAGGATTTTTGGGCGTCGGTTTCACGCGAAGATGGGCCACGAGTGGACCACAAGACACCAGGGCGCGCCAGAGGGGCCTGGCACGCCCTGGTGGATTGTGCCCACCTCGTGGCTCTTCTAGCCCTCCAACGAAGCTTCTAGTGCCTCTTTTGTTCCAAAAAAAATGTCAAAAAGTTATGTTGCATTTGGAGAACTTTGATTTCTGTACAAAAAACAACACCACGGTAGTTCTGCTGAAAACAGCGTCAGTCCAGGTTAGTTCTAAATAAATCATGTAAAGTGCATCAAAACGATATAAAAGTATTGTAAACATAGGTGAATGTGGCATGAATAG